>JAQZBX010011096.1:0-43273 GCA_029593785.1 Cabassous unicinctus | reverse complement strand
TTTTTTTTGCAGGCATCTTCATTGTCATCTCATTATAGCTTTTAACAGCCTATGTATAGGTATTCTTTTCCCCATTTTTATTTCAGATAGGGAAATCAAAGTTTAGGGAATGGAATTTTCCAAACTCATACTGATGTAGTATTTGAACTCAGATATGTTTCTGAATTCCACTTTCTTTTTATTTTGCCATTTTCTTTGTGGCTATGTTGCTTATAGTATTTTAATGGGTGGGATTATTAGAAGGGGTGACTGCAGGATTATTCATTTGTGCCCACAAGGAAATTCAGCAGATAGCATTAATTTAGATAGAATCTATAATGGAATTAAATTTTTTGGGTTAATTTATAGGTTAATCGCTCCTATTTCCCTATTTGCTTACACCTATCAACTTCAAGAATTCTTTCTTCTATATTAAAACAGTACTAAAATATGATATTCTACATGCTAAATAACAGAAGAGAGTAAAATAGCAATATAAAGACTATATATATATATAATGTTGATATATATATGCCTTAATTTCACATATAACCCCTTTCTCTTCACATTCTGGATAGAAAGGAAAGCATGGGCTCAGAAGAGGTGTTGCCTATGATTCCAGATTCTTAGGATTTATATGACTTCCTGAAACAAAATCATTGCTTGCCTATCCCCAGGCAATGTAGCCCTGTTAGAAGTAAAGGGGTTAAAAAAGCAGAAAAATGTTCTTAAGTGTCACATCTCTGTGATATTTCATTGCTTCTACATTAGAAAAATGTATTAAAATGATTACTGTACTTAGTTAAACAATTTTCTCAATTTATTTCAAAGTTAAAAAACATCTTGTCTATGACAGAGGCAAAGTATTTTAAGTACTAACATTTATGAAGCCTTAAAAATTATGAAAAATTAACATAAATATTGGTTATTAACATTTTCTTCAATGCCAACATATAAATTTGTCTTACAATAAAGGTTTTTACTCTGGGAAGTTTGCTCCTTTTGTTTCAGATATATTCACTTGTGAAATTTAGTGATGCGCTTTGCAAAATATTTTACCAAATGTCTCAGGAATTTCAACTGCAGCAAATGAAATTTACACAATTCTACAACTGAATCTCTGTTTTAAAGCTGTATTGAAGAGCGGATGTGGCTCAAGCAGTTGAGCACCCGCCTCCCACTTGGGAGGTCCTGGGTTCGGTTCCCTGTGCCTCCTAAAGAAGACAAACAAACAATGAGCAGACAATGAGCAGATATAGAGCAAAAACAAATAGCAGACAAAGAGCAAAAACAATGAGCAGACAACAAGCAAAAACAATGAGCAGACAACAATGAGCAAAAAACAAACAAGCAGGGAGCAGATGTGGCTCAAACAGTTAAGCACCCACCTCCCACATGGTAGGTCCCCGGTTCGGTTTCCAGTGTCTCCTAAAGGAAAAAAAACAGACAACGAGCAGACAACAAACAGACAAGTAGATAATGAGCAAAAACAATGAGCAAACAGAAGAGGGAAACATCTCGGGGGGGGCGAAAATCATTTTTTAAAAAGCCAATGACTATGTAATTCTCCTGAGAGTTTAAATCTCTTTTAGCTTACCCTGTTATTTTAAATTGTCTATACTCTTTATGAGCATGCATTTATAAGTTGTATCTATTACATCATGACTTAGAATCAATCAAATATTGAAATCGTGAAAAAAAAAGGAAATCTAATCTTATGAAGTAACATTTGAGTTGTAATTTATACATTTTGGAATTGTCTCAATATACCATAAATATGCATTTGCACCAATTGCATATTTATATGCATTTCAATGCTTTGAAGATATTTGGAATTTACCTTTAAATTGACAATGATTTTTAAATGTCAAGAGATATTCTGATGCTCATAGAATTGAAAACAAATGCCAACAATGCTCTCTGGTTATAATCATTGAACATGCCTCTAAAGTAAATCTATATTAGCACAACTCAATGTGGTAATTAAGATAGAAAAAAACAGTACTGAGCTGCATGTCCTATCAGGTTCCTTGGGGAGAAAAAATCACTGACGTGACTTGAAATGTGTCCAAAGGGTTTAGTTAGTCTCCAATTAGCTGCAAAGTTCTGCTATTAAAATGCATAACTAATACCAGTCTGCATGTCCCTAAACCCTTCATTATTTAAGTCCTAATTTCAGATGGCTCCTTTAGTAGAGCATGTATCCCAAAAGCTAGCTCTGACTTTTAATTACATTATGCAATCAGTGCTGTCAGGTGATAAGTTGGAAGGACAACAGACTCTAGGGCATATCTTGGTGAACCTCAGGGGCCCAGCTCTTAACCAAAAGCAAACAATAGAACAAAGGCAAACAGTCCAGGAACAATCTAGTGCGCAGTGAAGGTGGCATTCTCGGCCCTCTGTCATAAATGGCCCTCTGCCATTTATACCTTTCATGAAAGCCATATAGTGAATTCAAGCAGCCAGGCAGAGATAAGAACATAAGGTATGTTTCAAGAATGGGAAAGTGGAATCTGCCTTTCTCAGGTTTAGAAAACATGTGTTATCTTCTTATACCCCTATCGCTGTCTACATTACAACTTCCCTTCAGAAACATTTGCATTTGCAAGAACTGCCAGTTTGCACTTTAAATACTGCCTTGATAATGATTATTCCAGGATGAATAATTTTTTAAAAGTAGGCTGGCTAAATATTTAGTCAATACTTTTGAGATTGTAGCTAGTTTATTCTCTAGGCAAATTTATTTCTATATAAAAATTCATTAGTGAGTTGGTACTTTGGAAATCATAACATTTTTCCCTTTATAGAAATTATAAAATGTTGCTCAGTCCCAGGATGGGTCAGAAATAGTCTATTTAACCAATGACATAACTTCAAGTAGGTTCATAGGTTCATAATTCATTTTTGCCCGTTTGTAACAAATTTAACACATAAAAACTGTCTCCTGGCTTCCACCTCATGTCCTAATAATACACTTTCCCCCCAAATTAAGACTCTTAGAGACGAGCTGATGACAATAACTGCTCCCACTGTCGATATCAGCAGATGCACTAGAGTGGGTGATGGGACAGATTTCCTTTAGGGAAGCAACTTCAAAATCAATATGATTGCTTAAGAAAAGGGACCTTTCAAAATATTAAGAAAAAACACTCAGCTGCCCTGAACTAGGGGAAAATGGTGTGTATGTACTTGTGAGCATGTGCAAGTATGTGTATGATTATATGAATGCATATGAGTGTGTGAGGGTGACTGGGTGTGTGAGCATGTATCTGTGAGTGTGTGTAATTTGTGTAGGGGAACAGTGTTCATAGGGTGAAGTTGAGAGATGAAGACCATGGGTGCCAGTGGAATAGTTACAAATTAAGCAATTCACAGAAACTCAGCAATATGCAGAAGAATGGATGGAAAACCTGGTAAAGTACTATATTGAATTTGGTTGTTCAGATAGTAGTCATCTAAGACACGTAATTACTATAATGATCTTTTTATATTAATGGTAAATCAAAATCTTCTCAATAACCATAAGGAAAGAAAGTGGTATGGGATTACATTTGGAGAAGGAATTTGCCATAACCAACAAAGGGCTTATAACTAGAATATATAAATAACTCACTCAAATCAATTTTAAAAGTCAGACATTCCACTAGAAAAACTATGCAAAAAATTGAATAGCAAATTTCCAAAGGAGAATACCCAAAAGACAAATAAACATGACCAAGTTCTCAGCCCCGTTAATCTTCAGGTGGAAGCCCTATAAAATCCTGCCTCAACACTAGAGTGGCTAAAATGAAGACAGACATTACCCAAGGTTAATGAGGGTGTGGAGCTCCATGGATTTCCATGCTCTACGGGCAGGGGGCAAATCAGCTCTACCGCTTTTAGACCCAGACAACAGTGGTGCCTGCCCTGGGCAACATGCTATAAAACACCCCATTTGGTCCTTCTCTGATTTTGCAGCTCTCAGTGGCTAGGTCCCTGTGGGCCAATGTGCCTTCCTAGAGCCTGCCATACCCGCCCCCCCCCTTACAGAACATGCTTCAGCTGCTTGAGGCTCCAGATTCACTGCCCAAAGAGCCCATAACCTGCTTCCACAGCCTGCTCTGGGGTCTGCTCTGGGGTCTGCTCTGGGGTTTGCCTCTGAAAGGGAGATGACACCACCTGTTTATATAGCGCTAGGCACAAGGGATGTTCAAAATGCAGGAAGTTGTAGGAAATGTTCTTTCTGCTTCTATTCATACCAGTCTACATTTTCACTGTGTAAAACAATGCAATGGCTCGACAGAGTTCACAACATAAAGAAAAAAGAAATCCTTAGCATGACAAGGGGCTGAATTTCTTTTGCCTGAAAACTTGCCAGCCTCTTCTAGTGCTCTAAACTTGACGCTGCTTCCCAGGTACATTGGCCCTCTTGAAGTTCTTCACCAAGAGGGGCTCCTTCAAGTCTCCAGATGTTGCTCTGCTCTATCCCACTGCTTTGAAATTTGCCCTGTCACTGTACACACATTTTATTGCTAATTTTTGACAAATTCTTCATAACTCAATTGAGATAGATATGTTTTCCCCATAGAAGCCTTACCTAGCTACCAAATTATGTTAGGTCCTCTACAATAACCTCTCTCTGAATTGCTCTGTCTTGGCATTTACTGCAGTTCTAATAAAATAGGTTTATTTATTGTTCCATATCCATCTCCCAAGCAAAACTGTAAGCTACATAGAAGCTTTTTTGCATAAAACCATTCATTTAGTAGTGTTCAGTCAATCGTTTAAGAAATGAATATAAACGTTGATATATGTAATTTAGTAATACCTGCCATATTCTCTAAGGAAAAAGAGAAACGGATAGCCATAGTCATTGTATTAGTCAGTATTCTTTGGGGAAACAGGACAGGAGATATCTGTAAATATTATGAGATTTTATAAAATCATCTCACGTGATAGTGGGGATACACAAATCCAAATATCGTAGGAGGCTGCAAACCAGGGTCTCCAGTGAAGGTCCTTGGTGAGTCCCCAGGATGTTGGCTGTCTGAAGTAGAGATGGGGATTCTCTCTCTGAATGCTGAAATCACTTCGCTTTTTAAGGCCTTCAACTTATAGGATGAGAAGTCACTTACTGCTGATGGCAATCTCTGCAGTTAATTATAGATGTAACCAGGCATCTATGCAATGAACTCATCCATGAAATGCCCTTGTATTACAATAATAGCCCAGTGCTTGCTTGACCAAACAACTGGGTACCATTACCATTATCCTAACCATCAGAGTCATCATTTTTATTTGAATTATATGATTGATGTTTAAATGATAATACATGTTTTAAACAAACTTACAATCATCAATCGTCTGTCTATGAGCTTTTCAAAAATAGTGTTGTTCTACATCATCTACTAATTAAAAAAAAATGCCACACTTCTAATTTAGGAAGGATTAGCAAATAAATGGAGGGATGAAGTCATAAACCTAATAATAGCAAGGATTATCATTTACACAAAATATACATAGGCATAAATTCACAAATCTTCATAATCAAATAGCAACTGTAAAGTTTAAATATACATTGTAGCAAAGAATGAACCATTTGTGCATATATTTATGATGCATATTCATAGCTGCCATTTATTGAGAATTTGCCAAGTATCAGGCACTTTATCTATATTATCTCTAATTATCACAATACGCCATAAACTGGATATTATTGTCCCTGCTTCCCTTTTGAGTAAACTGAGAATTAGAGTTGTTACAAAACTTGCAAAGTCTATGTCCCTGGACTCCTGGGAGCTGGAGTTTAAAAGTTTTTCTGTTTGACTTCAAAGCCTGGCCCAGTTACATTGCTGAAAAAGATTTGCCTCATTTTCATTTTTTCCAGAATTAAAATTTTCAATATCTAGATTGAATATTTTGATAACTTTTCTGAAGAAAACACATTTTCTCACATCTGTTAAATAAGTTAGCATTTAGTAAACACTGTGAATAGTGGGCTTAGAAGCAAGAAAAAAGCAGCAGCAATTCAATAAACCAACAACAAACAAAGGAACAAACCAGTTTGTCAAGTACCATTGGAGAGTGATTTTGAGCTAATCCTTTCTGAAGTGTGAACCTTTAGAACTTCTAAGCCTGCATTTTTCAAATTCCACATTTATAACGTTTATTATACCTCTAAAACTATGCACTTATTACAGTAGTGTAGAGACCAAATCAAAGTTATAAATCCAAGATGATATTAACAATGTAATGTTAGTGGACAAGAAAATAAGCAATTGGCACTATCAAATCACTGCAATGTGCTAATTATTAGGGCTTGTTACGTGAGTTTGCACATGCAGGTTTACATTCTCTGATAAGTAACCTAGCAATTATTATCATGTCCAAGGTAAAAAGCAGTCATTGAAAACAGGAGCTCATTTTATGCTAGAATATCAGTATGTAATTCATTTCAGCCCTGGTCCTTTATCTATGGAGAAAAGATACACATGGGCATCATTAAGTGCCAGATTGCCTCTTACATTTTCTTGGGAACCTAGCCATACTGAAGAGACAATTAAACACATGATGTTAATTACTGAAGGAATTATCACTGCCAAAATTAATTGCTAAAATAAGAATTGTCATATATAGGTAAATATAATTTTGAAATTGCATGTAATGTATGTGTGTGTGTGTGTGTGTGTGTGTATTACATAAGTACATGTAAATACACATAGACATACATAACTAAGGTTAGTTGGAGTTACTGTTACATGTCAATGATTTGGCATGAATTAATCTAAAGTTCAACTTCTAAAATCAAAGTAACTTCCACCTTGCAATCAATCAAATAAAACTTTCACATAACATTTTTTTTACATGAAGTTCAGATTAAGCTATAGCTCAGATTGGAAAGTGAACCCTTAAAAATGCCATTAGCACAGAAAAAGCAAATGTAAGAAAAGAAATCAGATATACATAAAACAAGAAAATGCAAACATAAGGATTACTTTTATACGAGTGGATACAAAAAGAGAAAAATACTACTAAAGCCATGTTTTTCGTAGATCACGTCCTTCTAGAAAGGAATACATTTTCAGTTCATATAACAGATTTGCCCTGATACATTTACAGTGGTGATTCTGAACAGCAGCACCAAGTAAGTACATTTGCAGCTGTATTTCTTTTCTGCTTTTCTCCATGATTCAGGATATAGTGTTGGGAACCAGGAATAGTGGCCACCTTGGGATGTGTGTCCTCTTCAATTTTCTGATAACTTTTCCAGCATTATGGTGACAGACTTGTGTATAATCATCCGAAAAGAGAATGTAAATTCCTTTAAGATATAAACATACAGACATTTTTTTAAAGGAGAGGGTTTTCCTTGGTCAAATACATTTGGGAAACGTTCATTTAGACAATGTTTATCAAGTAATCCCCTCCCCCATGCCTCCCTTGTCTGTTTGCTCGTTTTTTGTTTGGTTGGTTTTTTTGCTTGATGTCTGCTTGTTGTTTGCTTGTCTTCTTTAGGGGACCCTGGGAACCGAACCTGGGACCTCCCATGTGGGAGGTGGGCAAACTGCTTTAGCCACATCTGCTCCCATGCAGACTTGACAGTAATGTATTGGTATTTCAAAAATGGAACTTTTAAAAAACCATCAGAAGACTGAACATTGCTTTCTTTGAATTATCTTCAAGAGCAATTTATCATTTACATCAGTGGGTTCAACAAACGTTGACAAATGTCAGACAAACATTTGAACAAACGTTGAGCTGCCATTAGAAACATCTGGAAAGCTTATAAAAAATCAAAATTCCCAGGCCATGCTACAGATTCATTAATGCAAAATCTCTGCATGTATGGAGCCAAATTGGATCACTATTTTTACCCACATCCATTTTGTTCTCAAACAGCTACATATTAAAAACCTGTTGTTTTATTGTAAGCTGCATTCTTTTTCCTTCTCATTACTCGAAAATGAAGACATCCCGGTTGTTTTGAAATTTTATGTAAATGTGCGTTACAGGTTTGTACTGAAATGGCAATGCAGGCTCTGAGAGCAGTGAGGAACACTGAGCTGTGGATTCTCACCAGCCCAGCATGTGAATAGTCAAATGCAGCTGAATAGCCAAGGTTAAGCTTATATTAACATCTGTGGCAAATATTTTCAGCATCACAGTAAATGTATCAGCAACAGTCATTGACTTCCCTCCAACATTTTCAGAGCACCAGAAGCCATTCCTAATCACTTTGTACGAAGAAAGGTGTTCATCAAGAACTCCCGTTCTCTTTTGTAAATGCCTCAGTTCCCCCATTTTAAAGCTAGCAAGGTATTATTGTTTTGACAATGTAGAATTACATTAAAATTACATAATGCAGGCTTTTTCCTGTGAAAATATTCTACTTTTCATAGAGCATAATTAAAAATGTGATTAAAAGTAAATATAGAAAATTAACTTTAGGGAATCTAGTCTTAGGAAAAGTAAGACTTTTTCCCAAGAAATTAAAATTTTCCTAAGAAATTAAATGTCATTTAACCTGATTATTCACAACTTCATAATTCATACATTTAGAAAATTATCTTTATTTGTAACAACTAAGACTATTGATGGCTGCTTTTTGTTAGTTAATATAAAAGAAAAAGTGAGAGAGATAGGGAGAGGGAGAGAGAGGGATGGGGGGAGGGAGGGAGAAAGGGAGGGAGAAGGAAGGGAGGAAGGAAGGAAGGAAGTAGGATTTAAGTGTTATGTAATGCAGTGCTTTAAAACAGGCAGCTGTCATTCTGAATGGAGAGGATTCTCATTACTGAATCTCAGTATTAAAATTCTTTCCACATCCATGTATGAGAGTCAGGACTGTTTAACTTTGCCATGTAGGTGGTAATACATAAGGAAAACATGTATTTATCTATTTGAAAGAGAGTTAAATAATACTTACAATGACAAACTATGATACTACATGTGGAATAAATGCACATCAGCAATATTTTCTTTTTAAATATTCTATTTTCACTATCACTATAAATGCATCCTTTTATGGATAAATGATTTTCACAGATTTAAAGTAGTTCTCTATGACTTAGAGTTATTATTATGATAAAAAATATTCTAGAAGCAACAGCAGGCCAAAAAAATCTCCTTCTGAATTTTCACATGCAAAAATTTTAGCCATCTGAGAATGTGGAGTTCATCTTGGGAGCTCTATTTCCCAAGCTCTGCCACTATCTTCTCTGCTTTTTTCACTTAGTGGACCAAAGTCCAAAAACTTATTGTTAACTATTTCCTTCCCTGGAGGTGATAATTGAACTTGGTCACATGAAACTAATAAATAAAACAGGGACAGAAGAATACAAATGACTAAGACCAAATATGCATTCATGGAGCTTGGAAGACAAGATAGGTATTTTAATCCAATGTCCTAGATATTTTTCTCAGAATTTTTGCACCAAACAGAAACTTGGTGCAAAAGTGTTATTTATTGTCAAAGATTCACCTTTGTTCTTATTACCAATACTGAAAGAAAATCATAGTCATTTTTATCACATCTCAAAATTCGTAACACCTCATACCTAGAGGTATGAAGACATGAATTTGTTTTCATGCATTTAAATGACAAACTAAAATGTAATGCACTCTGTTGAAATCACCTAATAAATTCTATGAGATGTAAACTAATACTCCCTAAATGATACATATATATGTCACCCTACAGGATGGCTATTGGGGTTACCATTTTTCTGAACATCATAAAAACTCAGTATTATATTTGTGTGTTAAAGGATAAGCCGAAGATCATTTAAAGGATGAGGGCCAGGTAGCCTCTTTATCTTTGGTGAGCCTGCCCTAATTTAGTTGAGTTGCCAATTTTCCCACACTGTTTAATGTACTATCATGATACAGATATCCTGAAAAATATGCATACCCATCCCCAAATACATACACATGCACATGCACACACATGCATACACACATTCTTATCTGGGAAGATGTTATATGGTACTACAGGAGTATATATAATATATATACGTAAATATATTATATATTATATATATGTAATACCATATAATATATATTATATTCTAAAAAGTCAATAATGAATGAATGCAAAAAATGAAAACTCTGCTTTTCTTTCTATACTTTGTGTATTTTTAAATGAATTTCAATAGTTTGGGTAGATTTAAATAAAAAGGATACAAAAGAGAAATTATTTGCTCTTTCTTCTGAGATTAAAAACATCACAATGAAGCAGTAAAGGGGAGATTATTTGTGAGTGTATGCGCATGCGTGTCTTGAGGAGTGATGGGGAGAAGATAAGTTTGCTCCACTTTAAGTGAATAAAGTAATAAAAAGGATGGGGAAAACAGAACTGATACAGTGTTTTCTCTCTATAAGGAGTTTCAAGGCCTCTGTTGCTCTTTCTTACAACTCTTTTCAATACATATCTCAAAACTTTCTTCCCCATTAAAACATTCTTGATCAAATCCAGTCACTTTTTATATTTCTTTGTATGATAAGAATTTGTTTATATAAAGTCTGTTAGTGTACAAATATATAGTAATATTTTATGGTTTTACTCTTAAAATGGACTTTTTCAGATGCCCTTTTAACTTCATGCTATCAACAAAATATAAATTTTAAATGATGCACACAAATATGAGAGATGATAGATACTAAAGAAAATGTGAGACCGACAACCTAGAATTTGCCAGTTATTATTATATGTTCACAAACTGGTTAGTCAGGCATGAAACTGATAATAAGGGTATCAAAGAATGAGGAGAAAGTCTTCTTTCAGAGGACTTCTTTAGAGAGAGCTGCTACGGTGCTGGCAGTTTCCTACCCCACCCCTACTCCCCATTTCTTTTAAGTCATAGACTTGGGAGAGTTTTTTGGGGGGTAGGGAGAGTGGAAATGGATTGGTTTTTAACATCAACCCAGGAAATAGAAAAGAACAGAGACAGGTTGATAGCTTCATCCTATTTGTACTACACATGCTCAGAGTAACATTATGTGTGTATGTATGTAAAGTTATAGATGCCTGAAAATAGAGAAAATACATCTAAAAGTCAGAATGCCTGGTTTGATGCTAAGGTCCTACAAAAGCTGAAATACTAATGACAGTGACTATCATTTAAAAATAACTACCTCCCAAAAGTATTCATATTTCATGTGACTCTCAATGCTAGATATTTACAAATAGTAATACCTGCATAAAATGAAGGCTACATTGAAAAGAAGTAAGATAAGCATAAAAGTTTAAAATTATTAAGTTCTCATCCCCCAGATTTTAAACCCCTTGATTATGTCAGCTATATTCATAGATTAGGAAAATTTTATTACCACACATATTCACTACACTTTGCCAAGAAATTATTATCTTTCCTCAGGAAAAAAACAACTTTCAGGAATTATTTATCCATAGTATTTCAGACTCAAGGGAATGCCTTTCTTTGATATGCTCAGTTAACTATTATAATTTTCTGTTGTCGTTTGAAGTGGGGACCTGATCCTTGCAAACTTTATTGATTATTAATTATCAAATTTTGTGTGCTTTCTTTAGAGCACCTCTAGTTGAAGAACTAAGGGGAAAAGGGAAGCACAGACACTGCTCATAATTTCTCAGTTAGGGGTAAAAATAGTGAACTTCCTAAAACATTGATGTTCTAAATATCTTAGTTATAAAACAGTAATGTCATTAATCAATCTACAACCACTTACTATATACCGATATTTCCTTTACTGGGAGTCATAATAAAGATTGGTCTTCAGAGGAGGAGGAGGAGACAGGGAAAGCTGAATGTATTCACAGAGAAATGAAGAAATTTCAGCTGCCTTGTAGCTATGGAATAAGTTGACATTAATTAAATATCTATTCATTGACAATGAATGCAAAATAACATTAAGCACTTAGTAGAATATTAATCACATAGTTAAGAACTAATTGTACCATATCTAAAATGGCACTGTAAGAAACTAGATATACTATAATACATAATTGGTGTTAATTGAAAGTTATTCTAGGAGTGTGCTTTCCTATTTCATAATGGGACAGTAACACAATATACATATAATTACTGAGTCTTTCTCTCCTGAAAATCATGGTATATATTTAGGTACTACTAATATATCCAAATTTATCTCTATTGCCATTAAAAAGCTATAGTTCCAAATTGTACTTTTCCAATTTCGCCTCACTGTGGCAAAAATAAACTTCCTTTCTATCTAAAATTTATTTCTATTTAATGAAAATGTAGTACATATAAAACTGTAAAGAAGCTAAACCGAAGTATATGACACCCATTTTTAAGAAGTTCTTTCCAAGGATACACCTCTCGATATTGTCTCTTCTTACAGACTTGGAGTGTGTAGTAAAGATATAACATGATGGGACCCAGATTCATAGAAAAGCATGAGGCTTCCCTCCCTTTACCAGGGCCCAAACACTCCCCGTTCTGGTTTGCTAGGCTGCTGAAAGATATCACAAAATGGGTTGCCTTTTACCAACGGGAAGTTATTAGGTTAAAATCTTACAGTTTTGAGGCTGAGAGAAATGTGAAAATCAAGGTGATGCTTTCTTCCAGAAGATGGGCTGCCAGCAACCCTTGACACCTCTGCCACATTGCAAGGCACGTGGTGGTATTTGCTGGTCTGTCCCTTCTCTTTAAAGGACTCCAGTAAGATGATTAACACATACCCTGGGTCACGCCTTAACTGAAGTAACCTCATGAAAACCTACTTACCATAGGTTTACGTGCACAGGAATAGAGTAGCTTTAAGAACATGATTTCCTGGGGGTACATACACCTTCAAACCACCACACTCCCCCATTCCACATAAGTATGAACTGAAATGTCTACTTGACCCTCTATCTACATACTGCAAAAGGCAGTTCTTGGAGTAGTTTTCAATATCAGGGTAGAGGAGAAGATGTAGAATACATTTTGGCGTTAAGAGCTCTGTTGTGGAAGCCTATACTGTTTGAACTCTGCAGAAACATTTCTCTCCAAATCAAATACAATCCTGACCATATACATGGAAACAGAGTAAAAGTAACTCCCTGATGCAGCAAATAGCCTGGATTATTGGCCACGAATTTGCACTGTTTCCTGTGTTTGCCATGCCACTTTGCAGTGCCTACTGAAGTTGCCACTTTGCTAACCCCTGACAAGAAGTAAGCCTCCCTACTGATTTATTAAAGTTTCCATTTCCTCAGTTTTAAAACTGCATCCTTTTATGCATATTAATAGGAAACTTATCTCACCTTATTTGTAGTAATGAAACTATTGGATAATCTAACCCACAAGATCCAGGTTAGCTCCTGCTTATGACCTTCACTTTAGAACTGGAATACACTGGTTCTAGCAGCAGGAACATGTGCAGTTAAGAAAAGCCTGACCTAAAAGTCATTTTGCTTCATTATAATAGTAAAAATCATGCCCATATCCCCCATTGCACTGCCATTTTCTTATATGCGACATATGACCAGCATGTTTTGAAGCAACACACGCTCAGCTAGGACCCACCTCCTACCCCACATAATCTCACTCCAGCTACCTCATTATAAGAAACCAGCCCCCCACAAAAATCACATAAAAATCAACACAGTTTTCAGCGTGGGGAGTCCGATCCGAGGAAATTACCATCCTCCAGTCTCTGCTGGGCTAGCCCTCGCTAATAAAATCTCTCCTCAAAATCCTGGTGTCACTGTATTGGCATGGTACACATCAGGCAAAGGACTCATTTGAGCAATTTCACTCCCACAAGGGGAGAAGTGAACGCTCCTGTCCTTTGACTTTGGCCTCAGCCAATACGATGCTAGCAGAAGTGGTGAAAAGTGAGTCTTGAGATTCGCGTTGCGCTACAGCTTATCCTATTGCCTTCTATCACTGCCATGTATGGGAGAATATGGATGATCACCGGCTCATTGACAGTCCTCCTATTGAGAGGATGATTCTGTCTCCTCTTTTTGAATGTAGGCTAGTAGGTAGACCCTGAAGGACCCTAAATGATTGTTATTGAAAACTGGAAGTACCTTGAGAAGACTGTCAGTAAATGTAAGGACAGTAAGGAAAATGTTATTAGAAGCTGGAAAAAAAGGGCAACATGTAATAAGGAAAATAGAAAAAGCAACTAATGATCTTCAAGAACTGGCCAAGGATATTTTCAGGCAGAAAGTTTCAAGTGCCAAATGGCTTCTTGCTGCCTGTGATGAGAATTAGAAGAAGAGAGTGATGAACCAAGGGGGGAACTGTTAAGTCTTTAAGCAGAATTGAGAATAAATATAAAGGAGCCAGGACTTGCTGCGTGTGAAAATCAAGCTGTTGCTTATTCTTAGTCTGTCTCAAAGTGATAACCGAGTATAGAACAAACATCAAATCTAGGATTCAACCAGTAATTCATGGCCTAAGTTTAAGTAGGTCAAGGATGTGACTGCAAGACTTTCTAATAAGAGCTTAGAGACATTATGCTTTGTCGACCTTTTCATTGAGAAAAGGAAGTTGTTATGAATGTTAAGGGTTTTTATGAGGTGATTGATAAGCAAAGCTAGAGAAGGGGACAGTCCCAACAATAAATTATGTAACTTTTATCTAACTAAATGATATATAGGGAAGTCACAAAATTTTTAAATTAATTATTTCAGATTAGATGAAAGAGACAGTATAAGATGGAAAGAGGTCTTTGAATCTCCAATTTTCTACAGGCAGTAAGCAGTGTGAGAACACTACTCAGTTGCAAACTTAAATCATATATTATGTAAAATCAAGTATAATTCAGAAGGCAGACCCAAGAGCCATGGAGAATCATTCCAAGGATTAGGACATGATTTAGATTTATCAAATCCTGAATTTTTAATGATGCTGTAATGGAATGCAATTTGGGGGAACTTGGGAGGGCTGAATATATTTTACCTATGAATAGAGTGTAAATAATTGCAGCTAGAGAAGGTACTTTGGTGGGTTAAATTTGGCTAAAAGTTCTTTGACACTGTTCTTATCAAGAAGTGGGGCCTATTTCCCCTTTCCTTGAATATGGGCAGGCTTGGAGAGAATTTAACCAATATAGCAGAGTGCCAGTAACATTATGTCTGTTCTGTCTCCAGCATTTATTAGGACTGGCAGCTTCTACCTTCTCCTATGGGAGTCCTGTGCCTTCATGGAAGAAGTCAGACTAACCTGCTGGAAAAACCATGTGGAGAGCCCTTGAAACTGCATGGAATGGGAGAGGAGCCCAGTTGAGGACAGCCTTTAGTTGTTGCCTCCAGTTGCCATGACTATGATGCAGCCGTATTGGTCATTCCAGAGGCCACTCAGCTGAATAGCACCACTGAGTGACCCCTGCCAATAGCACAAACACATCGTCTAGCTTCCAACCGCTATGCCGTAGAGCCCACCTAGGGCTCACTTTGTGCCAAGCTATGTTCTAAGTGCTGGAATCTTGGAATTAATTTAAAACAAACGAGCAAACAGGCACATTACCCACCCTCCAGAGTTACATATTTCTTCATATTTTTAAGAAATGTGATACTTTATATAGAAAAGTATTTGCTACTTTCTGCCTTACCCTGAGAGTTATAAACTGCTCTCCAAGTGCTTGATTCAAAGTTGAACTGAGTAATCCCTGTGACAATCAGCTACTCATCAGCATCAAGGCCTTGATCTCCAAATCCAACCTATTAATACAGGTTATGTTATGTACAACACTGCATTATATTAAATGCTACCACTTTAGCAGTTATGAAAGCTGGGATTTTATAACAAGAATTTAATTTTTAGCTTGATTTATTTGTTCTGAAACCTGATCAGTGATTTTTGATTACTTACTTTTAATAGTGGCACAGTTAGAAATCTTTGAAATGTGTTGATTTAACTCAATAGTCTTCACGTGTTTGACATTTTCTTTGATCACCTTGATGGATTTTCTTACCTGAATGAGAGAAAGTGAAGAGATGGAAAGGATAATGGCTGTGAATGCTGCAGGAAAAAAAATGCCAGAGAAGCAAAAAAAAAAAGAAAAAAGTTTAGCATCTTCAAGAAATGACTTTTCCTCACAGGATAAGAATTTAGCTACATAATTAAGATTCTATAAAATAATGAACCCTCAAGGTCTATTCTCCTTTCTTATTTTTTATCTTAATTTTTAATAAAATAGCAGTAAAATGAAAATATAAAACAATGGGTAGCAGTTTATAGGGGATTACAATTTGAAAATATCTTCATGAATGTTCACAAAAATTGTGAGATTCTTTCATTTTGAAGTTAAGGAAAATGAAGTTCCAGGAGAAGTTAAGTGGCTGGTGAGGTCAAATGAAAAGTACACTTTGACGCTTAGATGTAAACCCAGGGTTTTGATTTCTAAGTCCACAAAACAGGCTAGTGTTTGTGCCACCATTTCAAAGTGGTGTTGAAATATAAATTCAGACCTGGAAAGTCCAGGTTGTTCCACCAACACTTTTCCCCAAATAATTAACTCACAATTATCTACTAAGGTTAAGAATTTACATTAAATATTGCATATTGAAAAATGTAATTTCAATCTCAAGGACTAGAGATAACAGAATTTAAAACAGTGGATTTTGCACACCTTGGCTAATGGTAAAAAAAAAATTATTGTCTTCCAAATATTTAGATTGATTTGATTAGTGATCCATGTTTGGGGATTAAGAGGTTTAAGAAATTTCTCAAAGCTCTAAGCATTGACAAACATTTTTACATATACAAACAAACTTAGAGAATTATAGATCTTATGAATAGTGCATGCTTTAAAATCCTTATTTTTTTTAAATGTAAAATGTGCAATACTGATAACTAATATTTACTGAGTTTTACTATGCACACATGGGTTTCCATGCATTATTTCATAAAGACTATGAAGATGATTTACATATTTTATGGATATATTCATTTTCGATGTTAGTTAACAAATTATCACAAACTTCGAGGTGCAATACAATACATACTTCACATTTATCTTCTAGTCTCTGAGGGTCTGGAGTCCAGGCCTGGCTTACCTGAGCCCTCTCAGTGTCTCCCATGGCTGCAGTCAAGGTGTCAGCCAGGCCCCTTTCTGGGGCTCAAGTCCTCCTCCAAGCACCTGCTGGCGGAATTCGTTGCCTTGCAGATGCACAGTGGAGGTCCTGTTTTCTAGCTGGCTAACAATCAGGGGCCACTCATCCCCTAGCAATCCCTGCAGGGTCTTGCCATGTGGTCCCCTCACAGGTCCTCGTACAAGATGGCAGCTTACTTCATGAAGGCTGGCTGGAGAATCCCTCTCTTCAGTCTGCTAAGATGGAGTCTTATATGATATAACGTAATCATAGGGCTGACCTCCCATCACCTATGCCATATTCTGTGGACCAGAAACAAGCCACGGTTTCTACCTGCCTTTAAAAGGGCAGACCCGGTGGCGCTCACCTTAGTGCTATCTGTCATGTTACACCAGGGAGAAAAGTAGAAGTTGGTGAAGCTCACATTTTCTCTCAGATATGCCAGCTCCCAAATTCTTTGGTTTTCCTATGACAGAGGTCCATTAAAACTTACTTTTGATTTAATCACCTGTTCTCTTTCCCAGGGCTGTTTTTAGATGGGTCTGTCAAATAAAAGGTGCTGGCATTTCATATTTGCATTGTTGCAAATGACTTGACTTTCATTCCAATTGAGGTTACTGCTCTTTGGAAATGTCTGCCTCTAGGTTTGAATTTAGTTTCAGTCACCAGATAGAGGTGCCCTGTGAGTAGATGGAGATGGTGCTAGGGGAGCAGATGTGAGAATAAGAACTTGGGGCATCTCTTATGTTTCATTTCTCTTCTTCTCCAAGCCTGGTAAGGCTTGTTCATGATTAGTGTGGTCTGCAAGAATTCGCTATCAGCTCTCCACATTATAACTGGAAACTCCCATGAACAAACCTGGTACAGAATATAACTTTAAAAAATAACTTCACTTTAAATGTGTCACCAGATATCTTCCAAGGAAGGAAAATATAAGCAGAATATGAGGAAGAAATAATTAGCAATGCCAACTATTAAGTTAGGTTTAAATTCCAGTGGAGAAGAAGCTTCTGATAAAGAAAGTCATTTACGAGTATCCTGGAGGAGCTAGTCTCAAAGGCACAGTGATGAGGAGACAAAGTGCTGCCGAAATCCACTGCAACCCCCATGCCAGGACACAGGTACAATGATCTACTAAGTATTTTCTATTTCTAATAAAATTAGAAACAGGAAAACAAGCTGATCATATTCAGATAATAAACTTAGCATTTTTACCCTTCTAAAAATCAAGGGTAAGACCACGGTTTAATTGCAATTTTTTTTTCCTGATTAAATGGCATAGACCTTTATCTTAGTGAATTTATCCACTGATTGCATATGTTGCCTATTACTGCTGCAACACATTACCACACACTTAGTGGCTTAAAAGAGTATTTACTATCTTATATAGTTCTACAGTCCAGAAGTCTGAAATAAATCTTATGAGGCTAAACACAGGTATCAGCAGGGCTGGTTCCTTCCGGAGGATCCAGAAAAGACTCCATTCCTGGCCTCTTCCAGCTTGTGATGACCACCGGCTTTCCTTGGTTTGTGGCCACGTCACTCCAATCTCAGCTTTTACGACCCATCACCTTCTCCTTCTCTGTAGTCATCTCTCTCTCTGGCTCCCTCTTATGAGGACGCTTGTGATTACATTTTGGGCCCAGCCTGATAACCAAGATAATCTCCCCATCTCAAAATTCTTAATTTGATCACACCTGCCAAGTTTCTTTTTCCAAAGATGGTAACATGCACAACTTTCGGGGATTCGGACATGGGCATCGTTTGTGGTATCATTCAGCTTGCCACAGCTCTGTATACATGCACCTGAGTAATTCAAGATACAATCATGTGCAACTAAATCTTAAATAGACCTATGTTTCCTTACTGGATAGCTCTTCAGTCAAGTGAGTAATATTACAACAACTTCGTAAAAGCCAAATATTTGCATTTACACAAGCACATTTCTTTCAATATCTTTTTTTATTATTATTCCTCTTTAGTCTAACTATTTTTATTTTTCATACGTTAAAACTTTGTAAAGGTTTAAAAATGTAATGATTGGGCATATACAGTAGATTCTTGTTTTAGGATCCATGTTTTTTTCCTTGAAACACTATTTGTATTTTAAAACTTTAGATTCTGATGATATTTTTTCTTTAACAGCTTTATCAAATTATTTTTAAAAGTATTATCATTATTGTATATAGAAAATGTGGAGAGTATATAGAAAAATGGCATAGAGCAGAAACACTATTACTGGCATGTTTGTTAGTAAAGTTTCAAATCTGTCTTCTAAAACTCACAAGGAAAGATTAATTTACATGAAATGTTTTTGAAAGACATTACGTGAGTTTTCTGCCACCTGTTCAAGGCCTAACAATGGAGGCAAAGAGGAAAAAATGTATCACCACAATGGTTTTGTTCTTGCAACCTAATGAATGCGACACATTTATCCAGCAATGAGGTTTTCTTAATTCAGAGCATTAGTGCAGAAATATTTCTGGGGAAAAGAGGGGGAGAGAGAATGCAAATTAGGAGCTTCACAGATCCAGCAGTCAGAAAAATTGGGTTCTCGACTTGATTTTGGTATCAGTCCGTTTTGAGACCTTGTAAGTCATTTAACTCTTATGTATCTCATTTATCTTATCTACAAATTAAAAAGGCAAAAATAAATTATTCCCCCACCTCTCAATGATATTGAAATATGCTATTCTTGCCACGGTGAATTATTGCCACAGTTGCTTTTTCTTGTAGCTTTGCCATACCCAGCAGAGACCTTAGATTGTTTAATGACTGCATATGATTGTTTAAAGATACGGTAAATCTTTGAGAATTGGAAAGTGTAAGACCATCCAAAACCAAACCGTTCTATCTTCCCTCACTTTTGCTTACTGCCAACTAAAAGTGAACAAAGGAAATAAAGCTAGGCTTGCTTTGATTTCATATGTGCTGATATAGATATAGAAATTCTTCTTTTTCCCAAGCCAAAGCTTTCCTCCTAATAATTCTGTGTTTCCTAGAAACATACTCAGTGGAGTGGCTGGATTCGTTCCTGATTTTAATCCTTTCTGGAGCCCAAGTTTCAAATGAACAAGAGCATTTAAATTCGGGCTTTGCTGGCAATGACACCATAATTAAAAAAAAACAAAACCAAGTAAACAAACATATTGCACTTGCAGCGTCTACTTAGATGCTAAGATGATTCTGTCTTCTCTGGACAAGCTTTCCCTAGCCACGAGGACGCCGTTCACTGCAAGGCACTCTCCTTGCCATCTGAAAGGGTAAGTGAGAGAGATTCCTTATAGATAAAGGCCTTTCCACCCTCAGGACACCTTACTGGAGGAATGCAGTGGGATTAATTGCTACAAAAAGCAGAGGCAGAGTTTTGACCTCTCTCTTCAGGGACTGAGGTGACAGGCCCTCCTTCCACCTCTTTCTTGAACAAGCAGTGATTAAACAATTCTCAAGGAGCTGTGCTCAGACATTATTATATCAAGACTTCCACTCTAGGCGGCAGAGCCTTTTCTTCTTGTTGCCTTTCATTCTCTTCCTCTCCACTCCTCTGCCCCACACTCCCTGCTCCCTTGAACTGGACTCTTCTGTAGTTCCCTGATCTTTGGTCAGTTTCAGACCTGTATTTGCGGTTACTTATGCTCTGCTTTCCTCTTGCCGACTCCAGGGATAAGCTGCTTCGGTTACCACTGAACACAAAGGAGAAATTCACCTTAGAACCTCAGTTAAAAGAAAAAAGACGGTTCCATTAAAGAAGTTCCACTGTACAGCAGTGTGGCGCTTTAAGATAATGATTATAGCAAAATGATGATTTAAATACTGCTATAAATTTCATAAAGCTCTTTTGTGGATATTATCACGCCTGTGCCTCAGGGAGGCAGACAAGGTAGTTTTCATCCTTATAAATGTGGAAACCAAACCCACGGTGATTAAGTGAATTCCCTAAGGTCTCTCAGCTAAAAAGTATCAGTATTGAGAAGGAAATTCAGAAGATCTTGTCCTCAATCCAGTTCTTTATCCATTTCACTTGCTGCTTTATCCTCTATATGCTGTCTCTACCAACATGTGTTTGCTGGCAGTTTGCTCATTTTACTTTCATCTATAGAAGAGTGGAATATTTTCAGCAGTTTTTTCCCTTCATCTACTTGAAGGAAAACTTATCTGTTGTTCTTCATTGCCAGTTTATGACATTATCAGGTAGGTCTTAGTTGGGCTTTTTAGTTACTACTGAGCCAAATATGGAAAAGTTTATTGGTGAAATGCAGTGGGTACATGCAATCATGCTCTAAGACTTCATGAACTTATGGTTCAATTGCACCAGGGTTCATGAAGACAGGCCCTAGTGGAGGAGGTCCTGAGGCTTCCTCTACTGTCAATCAGTTAGTAGGACTCGGCTGGATTCCACCTGCTTCTTACTTCCAACTAAGTGCATGTTGCCTCATCGCTTCACTTAGACCATCCCTGCAAACTAACGACTTCTTCTGGTCCTTCTGTTATCAGAGTCGGTGTCTAGGTTCTTGGCTTCGTCATGAGAAAGAATTCAAGGATGAGCCACCAATCAATCAGGCAAGCAGACAATTTATTGGGGGGTAAACCAAAGATACAAAAGCACACCCTCAGAGTTGAGGGTGGGCATTCTCAAGAGAGAGAAATGCAGAGTTCTGCCCTGAGGTCCTCTGTTTTATGGGGTACAGGACTCCAAGGTCTGCGCTGATTGGAATATTTGAGACTAAGCAAAGGAAACTTATTGGGTGGTTTGATTTGCTTAGGGCTGTGGGGGTTGCTGTCTGGTGGTGATTGGCTTCTGCCTGCTGTCCACAAGCTCTGCAGGGTGTGTTGGCCGGAGGTGATTGGCCTCTGGTCACTGTCCTCTAGATGAGAGGTCACCTGAAAGTGGGTGCGGGGTGGTGGTGCCCCTTCGCTCTCTCCCACCATGTATGGTGCTGCTGGCTGCCTTCTGATAAGGCAGCCTTTGGGTGTGGGTGCTGTGAGCTGCCCCTTCTTTACTTGCCTGTGTGACTCCGCAGGTTGATGCTAGTAAACAGACCAATGCCTCAGTTTCTCCTACAAGGTTTATTAGGTTTTCTGTTCCCGTCCTCCTTTAGGTTCCTGTTCTATCTTGCCTCGCTTCTACATAATGAGTTTTCATCTTAAATGCCTATACTTGGTTTGATGATTTATTTATGTGAATTTTGGTAAAGATTTACAAAAGAGAATCTGTCAGCAGTTCCTTCATTTACTGTAGCCTTAAACCCCAAAAAAACTTACTATCGCCCCAGTACAGTTTCAGGTACAATGGATAACAAACTAAACACAACAGACCAATTCTCTGCATTCAAGGTTTTGTATCTTAGTAATGTAAATTGCTTGACAATTCAGGGCTAATGAAAAGGTGCAGACAAAAATAAATAAATAAACAAGAAAGAAAAAAAATATAAAAAACACAAAAACACCAGAACATAGCAATGTAGATATGGAAAACCTAAGTGTGTTTTGTTTTGTTTTTTTGTTTTTTTCTTATTGCCCAGCAGGTTTTTAAACTGCTATGTTTGGAACTGGGGAGAACATAAGGAAGAACGTATGCAGGAATCATGGGTGGTATTTTTTCTCGTAGAAAGAAGTATATATAAAAGGCAGTTATAGAGTACTTTTTAATTCGTCTTTGGAAAGTTTTACGTTGGTTGAACTTCAGTCATTTCTTTATTTATAGCACATATTCACGATACTCTTGGAATAACAGATACATATCTAACTACACTAAAAAAATAAGCCTAGCAAATGGAAAAGAAAACAATTTATTTATATAGACCTGAAGGAACATGCTAGGTTAACTGGGGAGTGGCAAGATTAGAACTACATTTTTTAAATTTTTATCTGGCTGTTTTTGTGTGTTTGCTTGCAGGGTAGATTGATGGGGGCACGGCTTAACTTAGGAATCCACTAAGCAGGCTGGAATGGTGATCCAGGCAATTAATAAATGCTGCCTGGACAGTTTGCTGGTAAGAAAGTGGAAGGGAAATAGTCAAATTAGAAAGGTATTTAGGAAGTTGGTTCCGCAGGGCTTGGTAATTGATAGTATGAAAAGGTGGTATGGGTTAATTTAGAATAACTCCCAAATTCATGGCTTAAGCAAACGGGTATATATGAAGGTATTCACTGGAAGAGGGAAAGACAAGAGGATGAACCATCCTCGTAGGAAATTATTTAGGTTGGGCACACATATGAGTATACATGACAATTTTTGCTCTGTATCTTCCTTTTTGATCGGTCACAACTTTCTCAGAGCTGTACTGTAATTTGAGACCCTCCTGCTCCATCCCTCCTTCTTCCCTCTCTTGGTTCACAGGTAGGTGTCAAATTTTCATGCAAGTGACCCATGGATCACATTTCAAAAAACATGAACTCTACTGTGGATGGCCAGAAACTCTGAGAGCTCAGTACTTTTTTCTACATCTATTTTTGCTGCATGCCATTTAACATATACATAACAGATTTACCTAAGTGAATTCCACCTGTTAGATGTGTATCTGTTAGCTATGAGTAACCCAAGAGGGGCCACTTCCTCAATCACAGTGTAGCACTGATTAATAAGGGTTTCTGAACTTAGGTTTATTTCCAGATGAAGACTTGTAACTTTGGGAGGATCCTAATAACACTAATATGCTCAACCTTAAATGTGAGTTTAACAAATAATATAGAAATTTTGGAAGATTGTTATACTTGACAACTAAAACATATGTTTCTCCTATATAGTAGCTGGAAATATGCATATGTTTGGTATATAAATAAGTATAGCTATGTACATTTAACATCAAACACACTCACATGCACATACACATCCTACACTGGTAAGGAACAAACTATTTCAAACAAAGTCTTATATATACCTAAAGTCACCCAGATAAATGTGATCTTATTATAAAGTTTAAATCTTTATTTACAACTTTGGGAAAATCATTAAACTTGTGATGCTTTAATTTCTCATCCTCAAAAAAGAACTAATAGTCTCAGATAATCTCTCCCATCCTTCCCTGATTTAATGTTCTGATTTCATGACACCCTTTAAAAATGGATTATAAACTTCACTGATTTCTTAATCAGAAGATATCAAAGATGTTACATTAATTTGTTTTGTTGTTGAGTGAGGTCATAAGTAGGAAAACTCCCCATACGTCATCATTTTTAATAGCTTTTCTCTCTATTCTTATATATCAGACAAATTGTCATTTCTGCTTTCCCAAGGCTGAGCTTTTACAGCTGTCATCATTCCCAACCCCTTTGGGCTCAACTATTTCAGACTTGTGGTTTGTTAAAAAAATAAATAGCCCAAAGTGCAAACAATGGTATATCAAATTGCCAATAGCCAATAAGGTTGTTAATGAACACCAAAACAATAGCATAGTTCTATAGATGTACTTGACAATAGCTATTTTAGGTGCTTGATGTCTTTTCCCATCTTTAGACTCTGTTATAGAGGAATAAGTTTGCTGGAAAATGAACCACTGATTCAGTGACCTAATACTGGACATTGGCCTTTTCAAAGAAAATATAGATATAAATTTGTGCCCTAACATTTTATGCTTGCTGAAATATCCACTAGAAAAAAAAGTGGCCAAAAGTTGTCAATTTAGTTTCATACCTCATGTAAGTAATGCACTAGACTCTTGCCTTTTGGTTAAAGGTTTTTATTGTAGTTGTTTGTTATTAATAGTATTATTCCTTCCATTCAGGCCATATTTTTGCCTTCAAGGTGCTTCCACTATTAGCTATAACTCTGCAAGTAAAGAAATATTTTATCTTTTTATAAATTATAATAGAGGCAAGATGAAGTGAGTTGCCCAAGGTCACAGCACGGAAGAGCGATCTGAAATTAAAACCTGAGGATTTCCTATTCTCCACTACTGTTTCCTATTGAGCAACATCAGCCCCCTATTGTCAATCTGAGTTTATGAACTTTAGAAGAGAGGAGTGTCCCCTATTCAACCTCGTTTTTATAGATTCTATATATTATCAGAACTATGTACTTTTAAGAAGTCTAGTTCATCTCATTTGAACATATAAACAGATCATTTTCTCACAGTGACATGTTAAAAGACGGTTATCATATTTAACATAGTTAGCTAACAAGACAAGTGGTGGAGACTAACATGTACATAGTATTTCAGCACAAATCTCTATCAATAACTAATTCATACTCAAAATTACTAATTTGACTGTGCACCCATTATGCAGAGTAATTAATGGAATCTCAAATCCAAATGGAAATCCAATTGCGTAGAGTCAAGTTATATATTCATCTATATCCATTTTAAATTCACAAGCTGTCATTGATACTATTGCTTCAACTGCCAATATAATAAAATGAAAGGTATATAGCTGTTCCTGCTAAATATCTATTTATGATATGAAAAATTAAACATTGGGAAGTAATTGTCACCTCCTACAACTACTAATTATTTACCTGTTTTGAGAATATCAGGCTGTATGTAAATGCCATACAGACCTGGCAGCTTTTCAGTAAGGGCATGCCCACGCTAGCATGCACAAAGTTCTTTGTCTCTTCAAGTGGTAGAGGATGCCGCTGAAGCATGTTAAATGAGTGCTTTACTACTAATGTATTGTGTTACAGAGCTTTTAAAAAAACTCTCACAAGACATCTATAGTCAGTGTACAGTTAGAACAGTTATAACCT
Organism: Cabassous unicinctus; assembly: GCA_029593785.1. Lineage (NCBI taxonomy): Eukaryota > Metazoa > Chordata > Mammalia > Cingulata > Chlamyphoridae > Cabassous > Cabassous unicinctus. The sequence goes on along the minus strand of JAQZBX010011096.1, from coordinate 17,600 downwards.
TTCATTTTTCTTTGGCTCTTACATATATCACTAAGTATGCAAACTACTGTATATGAGAAAATCAATAAATGCAATGCTTAGATGATGAATGTTTACAATTTACTCTTTCATTGCTACTGTGTTCTAATAAAAACAACACTTAAAATAAAAGTGAGGCTAACAAACATAGAACAGAAAACTGCCCTCAACTAAATATTTTCCTTGTGGTTAAATACCAGAACACTTCCATTGGAAGCGTTTTACCACATTGCACATAAATTGCAGATTTTACATAACTCATCCACTCCAATAAAAAAGAAAATGCATAGAGTACAGGGAAAAGTTGAAATAAACTTCATTACACAGTTGGGCAAATCATTTATGCATTAAACAAAAGCAAACAGTAAATATGAATGAATGCAGTTGGGTTATCTGTAACTCTGTCTCAGAAAACTTTTTTATGGATGAAATATCTCAAAAGTTAAATTACTCACTGTCACAATATTTTATGTGGCACAGCTCCAGAAAGTTACACATCTTTTTGAAAGGCAAGACATTATCACATGCCTTTGCAATGTGACAAGGAGCTTTCATTACATATGAGTGCCATTTTAAGCCTCCAAAGTCAGTTCTTTTTTTTTTTTTTTGCATCGGGAAAACTGTCATACAATTAAAGTAATGAAAGCAATCCCATTTCTCTCCTGCTGAAAATATAGTTTTCTATAGTGACAAGGCAGTCAGAAATCATTTCCCTTGTTGATACTTTATTAAGAAAAAGGAGCAAAGAACATTTTCTTTTTCTCTGAACAATTCTAAAGAATGTCCCAATAGATATAATTTTTCTATTTTGAAGACAATGCCATGCATAATGACTCTTTTCTTCATGCATTGTCAGTGCAAAAAAACCCCACAAAATTCCAAAATGTACTTCGCAATGTAAAGCTTGATTTCTTTCCTTTGTGGTTGTGTTTATTGTTTGCTAAAGTAGAAAGTGCACAGAAGTACCTACAGAGTGTGCAAGCAGTAAGTAAGCACTCCTATTTCCCTACTGCTCAAGGTCACTGAATGCTGTCAGAACTTTACATTAGTACCCAAGCTGCCTGCCCAGATTACTTATTTTCATATAATGTCTTTACTCCTTTCCCCATTTAAGCTACATTTTTTTTCAATGTTATTTAATGTAAATTTTTACTTACTGTCAAGGGGAAATCCAGTAAAATGTATGGCAAATTAGTACTGTAGAATAGGGAGATAGAATTGATATATATGTATATTAGTGTACCATGTAATCCAGAGTCGAGGAAGATTATGTCCTATAAGGAAATGCTCCATAATTTATTTTTATGATTTTACATTTGGCCATAGCTTTCTGAAGATGCTCTATAACACTTGAGTCATATCTGCCACAGATTAATAAATGATACCAAATCACTTTTTAAAAGGGAGGTCATATATTAGAAAATATGTAAGTACTAAAGAACAGCTTGCTCATGTCAAGATAAGTATTGCATTTTCAGAAAAACAGATTGGCTAAGTTCCTAGATACTCTAGAAAATCCCATAGGCTATCCTCCATAATGATGTTAAGGCATCAATTATTAGCCTATATGTATTATATATCTATGCATATTTATATACAAAATTAACAAAAATAATCTTCATCTCATAAATTTTTGTACTTTTATTGCCATTCCATTTCATTCTCAGGTTTGCAATAAATAGTAAATGTTATCCACACATCTGTATCAATAGATACATAGATAAATGATGATACATAGATAGATAGATAGACAGACAGACAGACAGATGAAGATAGGCAAAGAGACAGATAAGGAGATAGATACACTGAATTGTGTGACCACCTTCTTGAAACCAGGGGCATCTCTTTAGATGAACATTGGAGCTGCACACAAGTTCAGGTTTCCACACAGATATGCCATGTAGGGAATGTGAATTCTCCATCGGTGCCAAGGTCTCAGGTGAATGGCAGCTAGATTCCACAGATAATTCCTGCAGCACCCCAAATCCTGCCATCACTAGTCACTGAGTGGTGATTCGAGGCAGGGTGTGATATTGGCAGAGAGGACTGTTGGCACCATCAGCAATCCCTGGAGGGCTGCCAGCTGAAGACTGGTACCACTGCTCACGTCCAGGGAGACGAGACCTTCCTGGAAGGGTCATTTGACTGCGCATCCAGGACAATGGTAGCTCCTCATCTCTTCTTGCTGAGCCGGTCTTACATGATTCTCCTGTCCCCAGCAAAGCCTGTTCCTTCTTCCCTGCTATGTGACACTACAGAATTTGTCCCAAATCATGGCAAGTCAAGAAACCTGCTTGACTTGACAGTTTGATTGGGAAGTTTCTCCCAAAATTGACTGGTCTGCTTTTCAAAATGGCTAAGGTTGATTTGCATGTTATGCTGCAAAGTCTGTCTAGAGTTCATAAGGAACCAGAGGAACCTGGGATAATTGCCTGTGAGAAGCCTTGATATTGATATAGAAAGATTTAAAAGACCATTCCTTGCAATATGAAAATTAGTACTTGTAAGCACTGATTGTTTTTCCATGACTATAAAACCAGCAACTAATGTACTAAAAATAGCTAGGTTGTGCTATGCTGTGCTAGTATGTAGCAATTATCATGAAGACATTTGATTATATTCATTCATATTAATGGTGCAGTCTTCATTTATAGTTTTGTAAACATTTCAGACTCTATTACCTAGTAGCATTATTTCATTCGGTTGACAGAATACATTATCTTTTGTTGAATGGCTAAAGTGGAGTGGAGCAAGCAAAGAGGCAGCAAAACACAGATTGTCAAAATACTGGGAATGCTGAGTGTAAAATTACAATAAGCAAAGAGAGCAGAGTTTTGTTTGTTTGTTTGCTATTTGCATTATTTTATAAACTTAGGTCAGTCGTGAGAGCCTTAAACTAATAGTCTCTTCTACTTAGGATCGTAGCAAATATTCATGACAGTAACAATGTAAAGGATTGCCTACAAAGCTAATGTTAATCTTCTGCTTAGATAATTTACGTATCACTGATAGTTTGAAAATGTTCTTAATGTTTAGTAAGTTGTAAAACAGTTACCTTGTGAGTTGCTTGCACGTTTATGGCTATATCTTGTGGGTTTCAGTAAATCAATATAAGTTGGTGCCTTGCAGAATAGGAGAATGTGTTAAAAATGTAAAAGCTATAAATATGTGGATGATTACAATTTTTTAAAAGAAATGTCAGCGATTATTTACTCTGCTAAAATAATAAACTCTGCATCTCTTTCTTGGGACATGGCTGGATGTAGTTTAGGTTATGGCAATGAGATAAAAAGCCCCTAGACCCCACGCAGACCTCCGCGTGCAAGCCCATCTACAGTGAACACAGCTTTTGTGGTCTACCATAAGCATGTCTAAACCTTAACACCATATTGGAGCTACTTTTTGGTCCATCTACTTGCCCTCCTATCCTCACTAGCAGACACTGACGTGAAGCAAAGCTAAGAGAAGGGTCAGGGCTGTGCCTATGCTGCTCAACAGCTCTGAGCCCTGAGCCACACTGCTGTATTTGTCTCAGTCTTGTTTTGTCTTCCTGGAAGATGGAGTGAAAATCAGTATTTTCCTCATAGGTTTGTTTTAAGAGTTAAAGGGAAAATGTACAAAAAGGGCTTACTACAATGCCTGGTGCCTAGTAAGTGCCCAAGTTCATTATCACCATCATGATTGTCCCTCTTTCCTTCCTCCTCTTCTTCCTCATCATCTCAGGCTCTAAAGATGCTGAGAAAGGGGAGACATAGTAAAGAAGGAGTTGGGAGATGGCATCCTAGGCACCCAAGGAACCCTGCTTTGGAAATCAGCATGCATACCACTTTCTTGCCTTTTGCCAAATATGTTCAGCACAAAAATATATTCCCCCAAACAAATAAACAAATAAAGCTTCACGTGCAATTTCAGAATGTTTAGTATACGGTGAAGATTATCATGTCTGAAAGAAAAAAGAAAATCAAAGTGAGCATTTATTAGATTATAACTTCAACTTTTACGATAGATATACTTTTATGAAAGGAATGCATTTTTTAAAATTTGAGTTTTTTTAATTTGCTATCAACACTATTAGAGATTGAATTATGCCCCCTAAAATGATACATTAACATCCTTAACCCCAGCACATCATAATGTGAACTTCTTTGGGAAAGGGTCCTTAAAGATGGTATTGGACAAGTCAAGATGAAATCATCCTGGATTAGGGTGGACCCTAAACCAACATGACTGTTTAAGAAGAGGACATTTGGGCTCAGACAGGAAGAGAGAGAAGACGGCCATATGACAAGGCAGAGATGGAGCTAGGCCATAAGCCAAAGAACTCCAAGGTTTGCCAGCAAGCACCTCCAGAGCCCTACAGACTTTGAAGGCAGCAAGGCCCTGCCAACCAAGTTTCTTTACCTCCCCAACTCTCCGCGTCCTCATCTATTGTTTTAAGCTGGCTCACAGAGTTATAAAAAACAAAACAAAACAAATAATTAATATTTTCATGTTATAATGTCAATCTATAAGTTTATAAATGTGCAGGAAATATTAAGTATTATTTAGTAGTAACGCTCCAATCTGATTTTGAGTTTAATCTAATGCTTTAAAGCTTGGCACTGAAATCCTAGAGTTTTGCTTATAAGAAGTTTCTGAGCCCACTGACAGTTTTAGTGATGGAATTCCAGAGTCATCACCTGACCAAGAACTCTATGCTACAGACTTTATCTCATATGCCTCACCACAGTGAGAGCTGAAGATTGGCATGAAGTTTGAGTTCCTGTGCTTTTTGGATTCAACATATGGCTGGATCCAGTGGAAAGATATAACTGGAGATTGGCATTTTATTCTGTGAAGTGCCTGGAAAAGGCATCTTCCTTTAAGCATACTTTTGACTGAAAGTATGAATACAAAATTCCTGTTCCTGCCAATCTTCATGTTAGTGCCCCAAATAAAAATATATCATAGTCTATCAGTCACTTCATGTTCACCGATCAGAAATGGATAATGAGGCCCCTGCCTGTGTGCCCTTTTCCTGAATCTTGTAATCAGTGATTTTTTATAAAGATTTCTTTTCTCATTTGAATCTCTTAGCCACTTTAAAACATACTTGAATATTATTAATTCAGCATCACATATTTGACATGTTTTCCTAGACTTTGTAATTAAAGAATATAAAAACAAGTCAAATGATTTGTACCTAAATTGTATTAGAAACCTTTAATAAATTTTTTAAAAAAATTAGTTCGCTAAGGATATTTAACAACTGGGTCTGCATCAGCAGACTGACCTGTATACAAAAGGTGTACCAATCTTGCAAACCTCTTGAAGTCTGTCATCATATTTTAAACACAAGATAGAGAAACATGGATTGTGCATTGTTATGCTTGTGATATTTGCACCAGTTGTATAACCATGCTCAGTGTTGATCAGTAAGTTTGTGGCCACTTGGAGTCATCCCTAAAAAGGTTTATGCAAAGGCACTGGGCTTTGACCAACCTATAAAAATGTTATTAACAACTTGAATAAAAAGGCACAAATCACGTCATATTTTTAAAAATTGGGGAATAATTAAAACAAGAAGGGAAGTTAATATTTAGGAAGTAAGTCTCAAGATTAAAAAAAATATTGACAAGATTAAAAATTGCTTGAATACCCACACCACCCCCAGAAAAGATGTATTTAATCAGGGAGAAAAAAGCTTCAAAGAATCTCAAAAATTAACCACGCAAAAGAGGGAGCCTGGGATTGGATAATTAATATGGAAATCATCAAAGATTTTAGTTAACTGTAAGAACAATATTAATAATCCAGAAAAATATTAGATAAGCATCATATTTTGGGAGAAAAAGCATTTCACAAAATGTGTACTGTACAATACTTATTCTAGATATTACCTGAAAATGGCTTTGGTAAGTGTTAGGTTAAACAATTTAAAAAATGTTATGTAGGGCAGGAATTCTTAGACATGCTAGAGCTCAGGTTGACGTTCCAAACAGTCACATGCTAGGAACCATTTCTCAAGCATAACTAATAACCATTTTTCCCATATATTGTTTCACGGGATGAGTGTTCCAAGGGCTGTATTTTTAAAAATGCCCATCTACTCATAAATGGTTTGCAGAATAGAAAGGGATTTGGAAATGATGACATATTAGGTAAAGATAAAATGGCTTGGTAGCTGCTATAAAGTATAAGGGGATTATAGGTCTATTCACTTTTCTAAAGAAGTGGCACATAGAATGGTACTCAACTTATTTTTTGTAATTCCAAAGGGGTAAAAAACCCATGGAGATTAATGTTGTCAAAGTTTAAGAAAACATTTTCTTTAGATGTATTACTATCCCAAAATGGAACAGACTGCTTTTGGATGTGTCTGAGAGTGTGTATGTTTGCATATGTATTGTTGTGAGCTTCCTATTTCTGATTGTATTCTCCAGAAGATAAATGACCGTTTTCACCGTGGCACTGGAACAAGTAGATGCTTACAACCCTCCCTAAGCACTTTAAGGTCCGCATGTGCTTATGACACACTTTGGCCTCTAGTGCATGCTTCAGGAGAACAATTACATGTCATGGGCATTCCAGGCCTGCCCCCTCCCCCAGGGGATCAGTACAAGTCGTGACTCACGAGTCAGGATCACCTTCATACGATTTAATTTTCCCTATCTTTGCAAGAAATAAAGCCTATGAATCCAATTGTGCCTTTGGTATGTTATTCATTTCCAATAAACCATTTTTCAAATTTGGTTCAATTTAGTCCAGGATTACAGGGAATTATTACAGTATTCCCCACAGGAGGACAAATGGTAGGTCACTGAGACCTGTCCCAGCAGCACGTTGATGGAAACACTTTGAATTTATGAGTAGGCATTTCACATTAGGATTCCTTTGAAGATAAAGATTTTACTGCTTAAAAGAAGTTGAAAATGTTGCTTATAGAATTTGTCCAATGGGGAACATCTTTCTTTTGAGCACTATTCAATCTTTGTTTCATGTAGATTTCTCTTTACCACTATATCTCCTCACTAATGACTTAAACAAAACACTAGTGAGGCACAGCCACCTGTTGGACGATGGTGCATTGCCTGGGTCCTTCTCCAGGACCACAGCTAGCAAAGATGACCACTGATGATGATGGTTCAACTCACAAAAGTTTCTCAACTTTTTGAGAAATTGCCATTGGCCAAAGGTAGTGGCTTCACCCAAACTTTCACCCGCTTTCTTGGGCACATACATGAACAAAAGCCTGGCATCCTTGTTTCAATTCAGAACAACCCTGAAGAGCCACCCCATTTCCACAGCTCAGCTTCTTCCTCTGTTCAATTTTACTTCCTGAGAGCACTCTGAAATTAACTTCCCACATGCAAATTTTCAACAGAGTCCATTTCTCAGGAAACTCAGCTTATGGGAACTGATGCCACTAGTGTTCCAAGGAAGCAGACTCTAAATTGGAACTTTTGGAAGTGGATCATCCACTGGTTAAGTGGTGAAGAAGTGGTAATGAGGACACCATCTCTGTGGTAGGTGGAACACTGATAACCCCTGGCTGTCAGTGCAACTGGCCATGTGTTCACGGCTGTTGAGTGGGATGGGATAGTGGGGGAAGAGACTGCACCGTTGGTGCCTGAGAAGTTTGGGGGAAAGTAATGCAAAAGACCATGGAATTGGCTGGCTGTTGTTGGGGGTGATTAAACACCAATTTAACATAACAGTCACTGGGCCTCTTTGGGGAATATAAAGAAAATTTCATCTCCTCTAGCCAGAGAGCAGAAAATGATAAGGATCCAGACAAGTTTGAATTTCCAATCACAAATCTGCTAACTAATGTGGGGAAGACGTAGAAGGAATCCTGACACCTGGATTGGGGCATTTTTGTCAATCCACTTAAAAATCTTGAAGACCTAGATTTTCCTGAACATCTGTGGTCGATATGGTATCTGTAAAGCCTTAGAAAGCCTTAGAAAGTGGGGCTGGTAGAAAAGGTAAACCATATCCAGAATATCTGTCCCATCTCAGTCAAGATAAATTGCTTCTACTTTTATGGTAGAAGATAACTGAATTAGTCATCTTTCTACCAAATGCCCAGTTGGTCTTCTCAAAGGCTAAGGCCATATCAATGTCACAGCATTATTCTTTGTTGCTGGCAGAAGGATATTGGCAGTGGCTGTAAGTAAATCACCCATGGTAAGTAGAAGTCCATGACGTGTGTCCCTGTAGAGGCTTCATGCTTAGCACCATGCTTAATTTATTCATGAAGCCATTGCATCGGCACTGGGTTGACTGGTTTAAGAGGCTGAATGCTCTCTAGTGGTTGAGTCATTCTGACTACTCAGTTTTTATTGCATCTTCTTCAGTTATGGTTTGTTGCCAGCTGCATCACCAGGGCCTGTTGGTTATCCATTCCCTTTCCTCTCATACACTTATAATTTGATGTGAATGGTTCCACGTGGTAGAAATTGGCCTAAAGTGGACACTGTGCTGCACAGCTTAGATGGTCGCTCCATCCCAAGCTGCTAGGAGTGAGGGCTGATGCTGATTCAAATTTGAGTCTTTTTCCAGGGCTTGCCCTTGTGTAAAGAGACATGATTCCCCCAAGTTTATGCCCCCTGTCTAGAAGTAGATGGAATGCAAAGACTAGTTGATATGGGCATAAAAAGGCCTTGCTTGTTTGCCAGTTCTGCAAAGCCATCCATTCCATGTTCATAGCTCCCCATGCAGGCCAGTGTTGTAAATGTATCTCAGTTCAACTCCTGCTCCATCCTGTCCCTCACTTGTTCACAGGTATTATTCCTAAAAGCATCCCTTCTCAATAAGTTCCTGCACACAAATCTCAGCCCAGAGTCTTTTCTCTGGAGAAACAACTTACTAAACTTTCTTAAAACCTATGTTATTTCCTAATATTTAAGGACATGTTTCCTTGAATAAGATTGCCTGAATTCAAGTCCTTCATCCACCATATTTGAATTGTGTAGCTGTGAGAAAGTATTCAACTCCTTTATGCTGTATTGTAAAAGACCCTATTACTATAGTACTTTACCTGAGGGTTGTCTAGAGGATTAAATGAGATAATGCATGTAAAGTACTTATCATTTAAATAAAGGAACAGATAAAGGATAGTTCCCGATCCTAGTTAGAGTGATAATACTGCAGCTGTTACAATTAGGAGGGTTTCTGCTGACTATCATGACCAGGGGCCCACTTAGGAAAGGTATATACATATATATTACAGCATATAGCACACATGTCATTGGATGCCATGTATAACAGTCATTAGACAGCCTAAATGTATGAATTGTGGATTTGTGCCATCTCCAGGTGTGACCCACTCTTACTCTCATCTTCCTGAAAGCTGATGATATAAAAGGGATGACATTGGATATATCTCTGCATCTGATGAACTGCAGGGAAATAGTTACTGTGTGGCTGAGAATAGTAACATTTATGTTCACCACAATTGGAGAACCTCAGGACTGTCCTTTGGCCACTGTTCCCATTCACTCTTTTCTATAACCTCTACTTAGCATGATGATGATGAATTCAACCAAAACTATCACTGTTGACTGATAGTGTGGTATATAGTGACACAACATGACCATCCACCAGGATATGAAAACGAGTGGGACTCCCCTGCTGTGTAGCCTTACACCAGGCTGTCAATTAGAGATTTTTTCAACTGCATATAAGTTGAGTGATTCATTTCTCTTAGGTAGTGTTTCTCTAAAATGATAGGCACACGAATCACCTGAATATCTTCTTAAACTCCAGATTCCAGTTCAGTAAACCTGGACTAAAGCCTGAGATTCTGCCCTTCTACCAAGCTCCCAGATGCTGCTACTGCTGACCCCTGGCTATACTTTGAGTAGCAACGCTTTCCGTAGAGTCTTGAATTCTGTTCAGGATCCATGAAGCCTCTTGTCTCGTAGGGCTTTATAACATTATAGATTTTAAAGTGAAACAATTCTTGCTTACATCATCTCCCTTCACATAAATTCACTCAGTGCTTTACTTATACTAGGATGCCATTTCAGAGCCCTACCCCTTTATATTCACTTCTCCAAATACCAAATAATGAGACAGGATTTTTACCCTAGCTCTTCATGTAAACTAACCATCCCCCATCCCCCCACATTCATGGTGGTACTGGAAATTGTGACAGAATCTCAGAGTGGTTTCCCAGAGCAGAATGTTATTTTATATTTGAAACAAAGGTGAGATTATTAAATATCCCTGAAAAAAGGAGGCCAAACCATATCAGGTTTTGGGTCTTTTGGCCAAGGTAAGATGAGAAAGTATTTCTGCCCATTAGCTTTAACATCCAGTAAGGGCAGCAAGAAACAATATCCACTAGTCCTAACCTTGTCAGTTAAACTGTCCTCCAAACAAGATTTGCCTGGTTCTGGTGCAGTTTAAAAGCTCCTTCTGTCCTCTCTGATTTAGGGGAGCCACACCTGGCAGCATCACGGCCCCCGAATACCAGCTCCGAAGACGGGCTTTGCTGCCCTTGCTTCCTCATTGCCAAAGGGGAATGGTATCTGCCACAACGGCCTACTAGAGCTCGTGGGCATAAAGGAAGCTCTTTGCTCTGGTTGTCTGAGAGTTAGTTTTCAGCCACATTTGGGGCTATGATTTGTGATCTTCAGTGATGGATATCTTTAAGCTCTTTAATTCCATAGAAAAAGGTATTTCAGTTTAATGTATTAATGTTTAAAATTCAACCAGAAGGAAACCAGAATGCAGTTCTCAAGGACAGACCTCAGGGAACTTGCACAAGTACCTAGTCGTGTTTGAAAGATGAGTTTACCACCCTGAGGAATAAGCGAGCACACCCCTTCATACATCCCTTCTGGCAATTTCTTGACAAAACCATGCGCAGATAAGGCCCTGCTTTATAAGATTATCATCTCATAAGATTATTAGCTCAATTGATGCCACATGGAGAGTCTCAGTTAGATTTTCAGTCATCTCTCTTTGTAGTTCCTTCTCTCTCTCTCCTGGAGCAATTACATGTATTAGCCACTCACTGTCCCCCTTCCTCTTCACCAGGTAGTAAGTTGCAAGTACTCCACAGTAACAGGAAAATAAGTCTTCTGCCAAATAGTAAGTCAAATATTTCTTTTTTTTTGAGGTACTGGGGTCTGAGGATTGAACCCAGGACCCTCGTATGTGGGAAGCTGGCACTTAACCACTAAGCCACATGGACTTCCCTGAGTTGGTTTTTTATCATTTGTTTTGCTTGTCGTTTGTTTTTGTGCTTTCAGGAGGCACCAGGAACTGAACCCAGAACCTCCCATGTGGGAGGCAGGTGCTCAACGGCTTGAACCGCATCCTCTCCCCAAATAGCGTTACTGAGACTGTTCTCAAATTGCTGATGGTGTAAGGAGAGTGTGACTAGAAACCGTCAGCCATTTTTTCAAGGCAATATAAAGTGAAAAGTGAGCTCGTGGAAGAAAGCGTGTGATGTGTTTGTTTTTTTTTTTTTAATTTCATAAGTCTGAGCCTTAGTATAAATTTAAAAATATTTCCTTTGAAAATGATGGACCCATTCTTTTTCTCTCTAACTGCATTATAAATTATTAACTACTCTCTTTAATAAATAATTTAGCTTATGGTCCAATTTATCTCAATTAAAGTGTTGGTTACTTTAATAAATGACTTCATTAATTTCAAATGGGTAATGACTAAACTTACAGGTAACCTACAAAATTGTTTTACTTATTTGTTAAAAACAGCTCAATAGTAATACTAGACCTAAAAACACCAGAACAACCTAATTTATTTAAAAACATAAGTCCTCCCAACTCAGATCATATATTTTATTTAGCCTGTTGAAGTCCAAATGTCAAAAATTCACGATTACCTGACAATTTTCAGAGATAATTGAAAGAAAATAAAAGTCCCACTATCATAAGTTGATTCATTTTTCAATAGTAATAATAGAATCTATCTTTCATCAGAAAAGAGCTATTGGCCCTCTGTTCCTAACAGAGGGGAGAGGCTCTGTGTTCAGACTCCAGGACGACTTGGTCTGTGTTAGAGCCCTGGCTCTGTCCTCTGCAGGCGGTGAGACTTCTGAGAAGCCCTGAACATTTACATGGGTTAGATCTTTGTCTCTCAAGTGAGAAACTGGATTGTATGGACCCCTTGGGGTTCTTGCAAGGGTCCTCTGAGATGATGTAGTTAGAGCGCTTTGATGTTCAACCTGATCAAAGAAAGGATTAGGAATTTTAAAGTGTCTCTTGTTGAATTAAACCACATAATGCTTAGGGACCCTTTAATCCCGTCCCTGTTTTATTAACTATAGTTGAGTACTTAAAATTGTTATCATAAGAGGGAACTGAGTCACCAAAGGGCCAGGTGTTTTATACAATCTTTGCTTGGAAGTACTTTTGGTGAAATATGATGTTCACACTGTGACCACAGCTCCTCCTTAAGAACCAGGGATACAGAGAATTGAAACAACAGTGGGAATTATTATTTCATCGTCAAACCCAGGACAATTCACTTATGTTTCTAATTTTCAAATTTACTAATTAAAATTACTTTTGATTTTATGAAAAATAGATAAGTCAATGATCCAAAGATTTTCCCATGTTATTCAATCAGAACTTGACTGAATTAGTAAAAAAGGTACCACAATCTTTTAAAAATAGAAGTGTAAAACCAAGTCCAAAACACAAATTAAACTGTGTGGTGGTATCGAATTTGAATGTTATTTCGTATCTATTTAATTTCATATTTGTATCTTAATTACAAGTGATGCTAAATATTTGGTTAGTCCTAAACTAAAAACTTCATGAATTAAAGACTTTATCTTCCTAACTATGAATCTTGTTTAGAAATTACCACCCCCAATTAGGTACTTCAGAAATGCAATTTAAAGTTGTTATAAATAAATGTAAAAATATTCATATTGTGATGTTTTAATCCAGACAATCAGGTATTGTTATTCACTTACACCTATTCTGACAGTGAAAACCTATTACTTATGTTCGTATCACCCTTTTTGTAATTGATCATATATTTAGTTTAGTAATACTAAAAGTTTTAACATATAGCTGATTATAGCTATAATGTTGGGGAAGAAATATTCTATCATTATCAAGATGTTCTGCACTCATTTTGGCATCAATTAGTCGATTTACTGTGGTAGACAAATATATTCCTCAATTTGTTTATATGAAAAATGAGGTTTGAACTACATTGTATTCCTTCTGTGTTGTAGTAAATGAGATAAAATAGATGAATGTAGTCATCTTAGCAATTTAAAATATTTAGCAATCAACGGTATTAACTTGGATGTTGGTGAATTATTGACTCAAGCTACCCATGAGCACCCAACATATAATTAATTATGTTGGGTAAATATGTATGCTAATTGAGCTTTGGACCAAAAGAACTCTCCTAATATGTGCCACCCTTGAAAATGTATTCTGGAAACTGAAGCCTCTCATTTGAATAAAATATAAAGTATAAAACTAATAAATGCTATGTTTTTCCTGCCAGTATGAATCCATGCCAGAGCTAAAGGAAATATATTCAAAATGACACATGATGACAGATTACAATAGAGTCTAAAGGAGGAATAAAGTTCTACAAAGTCCAAACTTTGGCAGGTCTTTTGGTTTTATTGCCAGTTCCTTGCCAAAATCCTATTTGATAGATGAGAACAATTTGTCTTTTTGGACATTCATGAATGAGGCACTTGCAGACATTGAATTATACATACAGAGGTGAAATTCAATTTCATATTTAATTTTGGTAGATGAATATGCAAGTAGAATTAAATGTCCCAGATGTCTTGCCAGTTTAAACTACAATAAATCTAAATGTTCAGACTAGCTCAACTAAATCAAAATATCCTGTACACAGGAGGCACTATATACGTGTTTTTGTTGGCACTGATGATGCTCATGGTTTCTTTGAAAACCGACATATGAATTCCTTATTCATTGCTGAAAACGTTTACTCTGAGGGATAGAATGTAAACGCCCCACCCTGCACAAGCTCATCTGATGTGCTCATTTGAGGTGTCTCTGGCATATTAGACATTTGCAAATATAGGTGACATCTCTAGGAAGATTACAAATGATGTAAAGATCTGAGATCCTGAACATACAACAGTTGAAGGCATGATCACTTCTCAGATAAAGTGCACGAAGTAATGCCATTCAGGATTAGGTAGAGCAATGAATCTGTAAGGGTAAACTAACATGTAGACAAAAGTACAAGATACAAAGGGTAAGTACTCCAAAAGGCTATTTACAAAATTCCATAACATCCTCCTAAGAGAAAGTGATTTTGAGGTGATTTTCGAAAAAGGAAAATTTCCCAGGTAGAAAGTGACAGATCATTCTAAGTAGAGGAGACACATAGTGAAGCAGAATTCTAAAAGATTATGATTTTCTCCTGAATCTTATTGTGGTTTAAATAGAAAAGTGTCCATATAATTAGTATATGTGTCAAATATATAAAAAGTGTGCATGGAACATTATTTTGTGCCCAGAGACCCAAATGCCGTGATAACTTTATTGTGAACAAATCTGAAGGGGTAGAGAGGAGAGTTTCATAGAGCAGTTAGGAAGCTATGGCAATCCTTCAAGTGAAGAATTGAATAAGGTATTGAACTAACCTAGTAACAATAATATTTGGCTCAAGGAAATGATTTAAGATATATTTGAGAAGTGAAAATGACAGGAGTCCTTCAAATATTAAATGTGGGAGATAAAGGAAAAGAAGAAAATTAAAAGGAGATATATTGATCATTTATAGGCACTTTCAATGAACATTTTTTTATATAAAAATATCAAAATTTGGAACTCATTTTGATATTTTAAACTTAGATCTTTACATAGTACCATTCATTGCAACCAACAAAACATATAGGATAATTGGAGATTTAATGGAGAAATGAAAAGTTCAGTTTCTTAAATGTGGTTTTAGTGTACCGGTGGAACATCTGGGGGTGGCCATTTCATATTACAAAGAATTTAAAAACTTTAGGAAAAAAACACTTTGGTCTCAATAAAAGTGAAAGTTGAAGGCATAGCGTTTATAAAATGTTGTCCATAGAGAAATAAGAAGAGAAGAATCTGTAAAAGATTCTTACAGCAAGATGTTATACAAGATTATCTGAGTGTAACACCTTCTAGGTGGAGTTACAAAGTGAAATAGAGAAATGTAAAAGATGAGCTAGAGAAGTTATCTTTTAATAAAGTTCGGTTTCTTACTCTCCTAGGGCTTTTAATTCTTTTTTTTTTCTCTTAGATCTGAGCCTGATTGTGAAGCTCAAAACCTTTGGAGGATTTAAAGGATGATTAACTCAGATAAAAGAAAGCCTTTTCCCCCTCTACCCTCCAGCAAAATTTAAATTTAGCAAAATACAGCTAAAATGATATTCTATAGCCTTTCATTTTATAAGAGCTTTTACATAGAGATAAGCCCAGAATTTCTCAATGGGGGGATTTAAACCTGTGAGTATTTTGTATTTTTCTAACTAGAGAATAATATGTGTCCTTCAAAGAATAATTTATAATGAAATTCTACATAACTCAAAATTTGCTGAGGGAATGTATGAATACAAAAAAACTGGAAATATATGCATTTTTAAAAATCTCCAGTTGAAGATTACAAATGACATAATGAAAAGGAAAGGTGGCTTTTAGAGGGCTCTAAGATTCCTCATATATAAGTACATCTTCCATTAATTCAATTCCATAAAAATTTTCTGAGGGTATTTTCATACCATAAATATTTCATACCACAAATATATACACACTAGATATACAGACGTTTTATATTGTTTGCATCTATATTTATTTATATGTATATGCATGTATCACTTGGGGAATATCTAAAAAATTTTTTTAAATGTGTAAAACCAAATAAATTTTGGTGCTAATATTTTATACTTTTTCATGTAAAGGCTGAATTTTCAACCTTTACTAAATTCTGAAAATTCTGCAATGTACATATATAAGAATAGTTCTGAAAAGTATTTATTTAAAAGACAAAACATATTCTCATTTTACTGCAATGGCTCAAAATCTCACATGGAATGCTCTTTTCAAAATACTTTCAGAGACAATTTACTGGTGAATTAAGAAAATCAATCTCAATTACTTTAAATTCATACCTCATTTTAAACTTGAAATGGACTTTCTTGATGTAATTGCTTACCTTATTTACCAGACTTACATCCGAAAGGCATCTGGTTATTAAAAATAATTAAATTCACTACCCCCAAATAAAATGTTGCTTCAATAGAAAATACTGAAAAGCATACTCAAATATCTGAAGACAATTCTAGAAGTTACAAAAATACATCTTTTTGGTGTTTTTAGGATTCATAGACACTAACTTCAATTAATTTTTAAAAATTAGAATTTTTTTCTGTAATTAAGATCTTGGCTTATTGTAGCTAAACTTAAGGAATCCTATTATATCATAGCATAATTAACAATATTTATATATATCAGGTCTTTGCTCAGATGTTAAGCTTTCAATTTAATATTGAAAATATTCTTGAAAAACTCATTGAATTATACACTATGCTATCTTAGTGGGATTTATTCAAGCTCAGTATAAACACATTTTTTTTAAATGTAAAAGGAGTGCTTTACTTAAATCATTGCTTCAAATCGATGATTTGAGTCAAAGGTTTTATGCCAATATTTCCTAAATATCACATATAAATGTACAAAGAAATAGAAAAAAACTATATATGTAATAGCATTGGCAAACAGAAAAGTGTCATCAATAATTCAGAATAATTTCTGCAAGATACGATATAAATGGAGGCAGACTAATGATAATGCCAATGGATCTGCAATGGTTAATGAGATTAGCCCCTGGAAGGCAAATGAATGAGGAACACAAACATAGCATGATAACTTCAATTGCAGCCATGCATTGTGTGAATGAAAGCTAGGCATCAAAGTATTGGCAGGGGATAAATCAAAGGGACTTAGAATTGCATTTGTGCTCCATACATAGCCATAGTATTAGCCCAATATTTGAACTACTCAAGAAATCATTTTGTTAAGAAAATATGATTTAGTACCCTTGGTTCAAAAAGACCTCAAAAGTCTAAATAGAAGAATAATAGGAAACCAAAAATATGGTCCAAAAGAAATATCTTCAGAGGCACTGGAACTGAAACTTGTACTATGGCCCATGAAGGAGTAACAGGGACTGAATTAACCTTGAGATTTTAAAGTAAAAACCTGGACCCTTGAATGCATGTGTTTGTTTTTTTTTAATATTGTGTGTGACAAAATGAGAAGTACACATAAAGTACACCTACTACATTTTGAAGCACAATGATTTTCTCCAGGAAAAACACTTAACTGGTAGAATTAAAATCCAGACTCTTTATTGGTGAAACACAATTTTCACTTTAAAGAATGACTATAATACAAATTATTGTTGTTCAGGTTAGAGGATTTGTCATATACTTTCTCAAAAATTTAATAAAGTGAGTCTGTTACTTCAAGAGAACCAGCAAATGGTATTTATTTCCAATGATAAAATCTAACCTTTCAAAGAAAAAATAAAATTTTTGGAAAACTTATTTCCACCACTGCAACCTTGAGAACTTC
>JAQZBX010011095.1:0-43138 GCA_029593785.1 Cabassous unicinctus | reverse complement strand
CCTTCCCCACAGTGTGGGACATAACTCCCAAGGATGAGCCTCCCTGGCACTGAGAAATTACTACCAAATACCAATTAGCAATACAAATGGGAAAATATCTTGAATAAAAGGGGGAAAATGTAAAGACAAATGAGTTCATATGGCTAAGAGACTTCAAAGCGAGTCAGGAGGTTATCCCAGAGGTAACGCTTATGAACATGTCAGCAGGATCTCATAGACTGCCAAAGTGGATACTACCCTAAATAGTGGGGCTTCTTAGGTTTCTGGAGACACCCAGGTCCTATGGACAGGGCAGATAGCTCCAGAGTTTGCTGCTTTGCCAGAAGGCCCCACTTTGGAGATTGTACTCCGGAGAGTGACAGAGTTGGACTCAATTATGGCTTCCCTAAAAATGAGTGTATTAGTCAGCCAAAGGAGTGCTAATGTGAAATACCAAAAATGAGTTGGTCTTTATAAAGGGTATTTATTTGGGGTAGAAGTCCACAGATACCAGGCCATAAAGCATAAGTTTCTTCCCTCACCAAAGTCCATTGTTACGTGTTGGAGCAAGACAGCTGCCGACATTTGCCCAGGGTTCAGGCTTCTTGGCTTCCTCTCTTCCCGGGGCTGCGTTTCTCTCCGGGCTTAGCTCCTGTTTCCTCCTCAAGGTCAGCTGTAGGCGATCAGGCAAATGGCTCGCTTCTCTTCTCCTGGGGCCTTCTTTCCAACATCAAAGCTGCTTCTCAAAGACTGCTTCTCAAAAGACTGCTTCTCCTCTGTTCTTTGCCTTGCCTTTTATATTCAATTCCCCACCCACCAGGGGGTGGGGCTCAACGTCCTATTGATTGACATGGCCCAGTCAATGCCCTAATCATAATTCAATCATGCCCAGATTAACAGATCAGATTACAGGCATGATCCAATTATATTTTTGGAATTCATAATTACATCAAATTCCCCAAGGGTTACAGGAACAGATGGCACAAAGACTATTAAAAATTTTCCTTGCCTTTAGGGAACTTACAGACAAAAGAACACTAGAAATAACTATATAAACTTGAAAATTAACTAAATATCCCAAAGTGGAGGACTATGTTAATTAACTTTGTTATAACCATACTCTTGATATTATTTCAGGAATAGTGTTATGATTAGGCAGAATTTGAGAACATGAAAGCAATCGCTATTTAATAATAATAGTGATAAAAATTGGGATGCAAAGTAATTAATACAATATGCTTTACCCGTGGAGAGCATTCATTCTTCTAGATCTAGCCCCTCATGGAAACAACTAATAGGACAGGCAGGAGTGAGGAATTTGTTTAATCACGTTTTTCTTACTATATTAGGGGCAGATAATATTTTATTAGAAGTCTGATTTAAAGAGAGAAATTTTTTCACATATTTTATGGAGTTTCTGTCAACTAAAACAACATATTCTGGCCAATTTATTACCAGGTAACCTGTGTTACATTCATGAGGTAAGTGAGAATGGAAACAGCATATATTGCCAGCATCTTTCTTGAGAATATCATTAAAAATTATCTTATGTCAATTTCTGCATTCTATTTTGAATCTCATGTATTGTAGATTGTGCTAATTTTACATATGAAAGATAGAGCCTCAGGACTAGATGGTTTCATGGGTGAATTCTACAAATCATTCTGGAAAGAACTAAACCAATTTTGCTTAAACTATTCCAAAAAATACAAGTAGAGGGAACATTACGTAACTCATTCTATGATTCCAACAACACCCTAATACCAAAACCACATAAAGACACCACAAGAAAAGAAAACTACAGTCCAATCTCTCTAATGAACATAAATGCTAAATCCTCAGCAAAATACTTGCTAATGAAATTCAACAGCACATCAAATGAATTATACACCATGATAAAATAAGTTTTATCCCTGGTATTCAAGTATGGTTCAATGTAAGAAAATCAATCATGACAGGGCCTGGACCTCTATTAGAAGGTCACTAAGCACTATAAGTAAAAAGAAGAGAGTAACATTGAAATTCAGCAAAGGAATTATTGGATATTTTTAATTATCTAGGAAAATTAATAGATCATATTTATTAAAACATAAAACAAAGCAAAACTGACCCACTTGAGGAGATAATATGATTTACTAGTTGGAAAAAATAAGTAAAATTCAGTCATTTTACTTCATATCTGCCTAGTTTATTGAAATTCTTTTTGTATATTTAGCCTCCTTATGATTATTTTTATAACTCTGAAGCCTCATTCCTCTTCAAGCTTTGCCTGTTATACAATAAGAACAAAACTATATATTTAAAATAGCTGGCATATAAAAAAATAAGAGTGTTAATAGTTGTCTTTATGTGAGATGAAGAACATTTCTATGTTTTATCTATTTATTTTTCCAAAATTTGTAATGATCACTATTACTTCTGAAAAAAAAAAAATTAACTTTATTTAAGAAAAAGACATGGGAACATCTTCCATTAACTAAAATAAATTTACAATATTAATTATAACATAGCTCATCACTTAGAACATAAATCTATGGAAAACCTTCACATAAAAAATGAACATATATTTCCCTTAAAAATCTTGAACATACCAAAAATATATTTTGAACAAAACTGATCACTGAAAGTATTCACATATAATGAATATTTTTCATCATGCAAAATATCTTAAACCAGAAGAAAAAGTTACTAGTTATATAATCACACATGGGTATCCTCAAAGAGCAACTCTTCATTGAAAATAGGTAGTGCATTTTTCTGCCACCTCATTTTATTTTTCTGTCCCAGAGTTTCTTCATGGCATTCTTCATATCTGCATTTCTCAGGATATAGATTTAGGGGTTCAACATAGGGATAATAACAGTGTAAAACACAGTCAAGTATTTATCCATGGGTAAGGTGGAAGGAGGTCTCACATACATAAAAATGCAGGGAACAAAGAATAGGACCATTACAGCAATATGAGAACCACAGGTAGATAAGGCTTTGTACCTCCCTTCCTAACTTATGTTTCTTCAGGGACTACAGAATGACCCCATAGGAGATAAGTAAGAGCATGAAGATTACCAACAGATTGTCCCATGATTAGCAACCACGGTGAGACCAATGATGTAGGTTTCAGTACAGGCAACTTTTAAAAAATGGGGGCATGTCACAGATGAAGTGGTTGATGATATTAGGGCCACAGAAGGGAAGGTTATAAACCAAGAGAAGCTTAACTAGAGCATGCACAAAACCTCCAACCCAAGACAGCAGGCACAGTAGAACATACGTCTGTTGGGTCATGGTTTTCATATAATGCAGAGGTTTGCAGATGGCCACATAGCATAGGCCATAACCACCAGAAGTGAAATATCAGCACCACCAAATAAATGTCTTATAAAAAGCTGGGTCATACAAACTTGGAAGGAAATGGCTTCTTTCTGATAGAGTAAGTCTATAATCATATTTGTCATAACTGTTGTAGAATAAACACCATCTATGAATGACAAATAGCCAAAAAAGAAGCAAATGGGGGAATCCAAGGTTGAGCTGACCACAACAGTCACAATGAGTAGGTTGCCCACTATTGTCACCATGTAGATGAACAAGAACACAACAAAAATATTTTCTGACCCTGGAGGCTCTGAGTTAGCTCGAAGAGGACAAACTCAGTCTCATCGTTCCTTTGTTCCATATGTTGTTCTATGTATCCTTATTGTACAAGTCAGGGACAAATTTACCTAAAAATGTTTTTATGACTTGTGACTATGAAATTTTGAGATAATTTGTTTATTCAAGTAGTAAATATTATTTATTATGTTCCATCACTGTCTGAGATTATAAGAATATAAAGCTGATATAAAAAATGATCCCTTACTTCTTGATTTTATACACTAATAGATACACACACACACACACACACACATAAGTAATTAGGAACATATGTGGGAAATGCACAGATTATTAACTAAATGGAATTGTTAAAACTCATTTTCCATCTAAAACAAAATAAAATTATATATATAGATAATACCATATGCAAAAATAAAAATTAAATAAAGATTATTTAAGTTTTAATATAAAAATAAAGCAATGTTTATTTTATAATTATCATCACGTTAAAAAAGAGATGCCTTCTTACATTCTAGTTGTGGAAGAATCTCTTAATTTAAATTTTAAATAGACATATTTGACAATTTCAAGATTTTCAAGGATTTTAGGAAAACATACCATAAACCAAGTCAATAAACAAAAGCACTTTGGAGAAAAGATTGATATTTCAGAGGACAGTGTTAATATCTAGTTAGCACGTGAAAGAAAAACAAAGCCAAATGAGAAAAAAAGATATAGATAAGCAATTAAAATAAAAGTTTAACCAAATGGCCAACAAGCATGATGTGGTACTGAAATGCATCTGTAAATAACAAAATGTAAAAGAATAAAAAAACATATATCACATTTTCAGTCTAACAAACTTAAAAATTGGTAATAGCAATGACTGACCAAAACGTAGAGAAACAGGCATTCTCTTACATAGTAAAAGTAAAAATTTTGTTATTTTTGAAATGCAATCTAGCATAAAAATACATATACCTTTCATTCCCAAAACTAAAATCTTTAGAATCTATCCCATAGAAATTAAAGCACCAGTACATAAGGCTATATGCACAGTATATATTTGCTGCTTAATGTATAATGATATTAACAAAAACAACCAAAAATTAAAGTGAATTATAGTCAATACTGAAATGGTTGAATAAATTAAAACATTTATTAAATGGAATATACCATTTCAAAGAATACATTACAGCTATACTTGTACTGTTAGAGAAATTCCCACAAGTACTCTCCAGTAAGAAAGAAATATGCATAAAACTATGTATAATATAATGTTATTTTAAAACAAAAATAAAAATGCCATAAATGCACTAGCTTATAAATGTTTGTGTGTGATTATATGAGCATGGACAAAATATGTAAGGATAAAGGATACATGTTTGGTTGTAAACATGGATTACACTTGTGCTGGTGATGGGTAAGAGGAGATGATTTATGTGAAATGATGAACGAGATGAAAGAGACAATCCAAGAAAAAAAAAATCAAATAAAACACAACCAAAAAAAAACTAAATCATAAATATTATAAATATGTGCCAGCTGTACTATCTCTTAAAATAACCCCACTAACGGTACCTAGTTACTTTCTTAAGTTTGTATTGACAATTATTTCAATATCTGACCTCATAAATTCTGCCCTATCTCCTCTTCACAATAGCTGGATTGTCTGTCTTCCTAACTTTGACTAAGTTCTTTCCTTGTGCATTAGATCCCATCCACTTTATCACTATTAAGAACAAGATCCTGTAATTATCCCCTCCATTTCCTATATCATCAATTTTCTTCTCTACCCATCATTCCTATGAATTGAAAGTAACAGCTTCCTTACATAAGTATAACTTAGGATTATGAAAGTTACTCACCAAGTTATATGTATGCTAGATAATCCTCTGATTATTAATGAAAAATGATGCTCACTTTGATTTATCCCATTATGAGATTTATAAATATCTGTCTATTAAAATATACCCCATATAATTACTTTTAAAATTAGCTAAGAATGCTGATGTTAGAGAAAGTAAATTTACTCTGGATCTTCATAACATGAAAATATCCAATAAAGCAGTACAGAATATTGTCAGTTCCCAAATATTTTGTCAATTACAAAGGATCCCTAATAATGTTTATTATAGGAACCACTAAAGAGAACTTTTTTAATGACTATGACTTGCCAAATAACGCCATCAATATATTCTTGCAAAATGTAAAGCCTAGTTCAGATTCTTATGTATAAATGCACTTCCTGGTTTACCTGCATAATGAGATCCAATCCAGCTTTTGTATTGTGGTGCCTTCTTCTGTGGAAAAAAAAGGTAATAGTTTTATGTACTTATGATATCCCTGTAGACACAGAGAGTAAGGTAACGCATGCACATTTACTAGAACTTGAAATGTTTCTGAGTTACCAACTCTTTCTATGCTTGCAGAAAGTCTGTGTCATCTCATTGATTCAGAAAACAGTTTAACTTTTAAATAAGGGGGAATTTTCGAAGTGAATATCAAGAATGCTCTTTAACCAGAAGAAGCCTGAATCCTGATTGTAAGCAAAGAGACCCAATGTCCCCAGTGTTGGCAGAATTTGTCTCCCAAACAAATAGGTGTTAAATCAACATTATCAGGTTAAAAAATTCACAATTGTGCATTACATAAATAAACATTTTACAGTTTATGTTTGAAAAGTGAAACAGTGAAATAGCAAACATTAAATCAACATTTTGATTCTCATTTACTGGCCTGACTTCATACAGCATAGTTGAACTTTGGTTTGCCTGAAGGATGGAGAATAACTTCATGTCTATATTTTATAATGGTTTTGACTCCATCATTTCAGTTCCTAAAAAACCAGTATTTTAAATATTCATACAAACACACTCTGTGGTAAAGTCAAACGTCTATAGAAATGTATGTACATTTGAACCACAGCATATATTTCTGAGTTATTCAATTGGTGCATCTCCAAGGGTGATTCTTCTCTAATTAAAGTCACAGAGACCTTGATAATGATTCTGTGAGTAGATTCTGTATCTCCAGAGATTCCAGAAGAATAATCACCCATGTAGAACATATTACAGTTCCGTGTAATCTGGAAAGGAAATCATAAAAGCATTGACATCATCTCATCAAAGGGAAAGAGTTCCAATCTGGACAAAATTTAAATATGTAAAAATTGTCTTTTTGAAATCATGACCTTTGAAATAGGCAAATGTATTGTATATAAAAATAGAAACTGTGCTTGTAAAGATCACCTTTAAATTCACTTTCAAGAATGATGAAAGTTCATCATAATAAGTCATTGAAAATTTGAATCAAATGCAGATATAGCAGTGATACCCCTCCAGCAATAAGAAAGAGTTTCAGGCAGGTAAATAAGTAGAATCTGTATTGTAAATTAAAAGAAAATCTGAGACATTTAAAGGAATAACTCAAAGTAGCCAAAGAATCCTAAATCTTTATCATACTCTAAAGACCTTTCTGAGGGAAGTAATACCAACTGTCACTTTTTGCATAAAGTTTCAGTGAACTGCCTTGGGATGGGCGAAAGAGAATTTTCTTACTGGGAACTATGCATCAAGAGAAAGAAGACTATTAGTTATTGTAGAGTTCTGGTTGCCTTCTTGACCTTTTTCTTGCATTCTCTCTTAGTAATTGGCCTTCTATTTTCAGGGAAGGCAAGAGTCCAATATTTCCATAATTAGATTTCCCAATTTTTTTGAAAATTAGGGTGACCAATAAGATAGAATTTAAGTCACTTAAGGGGACATGTAGGAAGTGGGATGATTCAAGCAGAATTCAAGCTCCTTAGGCCCTTATCCTTTATGCTTTCTAGAATTTTGACAAGTTGTCTGGAAATCTGAAGCTACCTCGTGAGCATGAGCAGACCACAAGTGTGGAAGCCTTGAACAAATCGTCACTGAGCAGTAGGAACCAGTGTCCCCAAATGTTTGGAACCAACTTCAGATAGCTTCTGAAGACAGAAAAAAACAAACAAAAAACCTCTACCTTGTGAAAGTCACAGTTATTTTAACTTTTTGTTATTATCAGCCCCAAGTAATCTTAATTAGAGCTCAAGATGTATTGTGAATGATGCCGTGGCATGTCCCCATTCTCCATAAGATCGTTTGGTCTGGATAGCAATGAAATTCTATTGTCTGTAGAAATGCGTAGTTGGTTTTCTAATTTCTCTGTGCACCACTATAATAAATCCCTATTGTCAAAAGTCACATAAGTGTGTACCATTTGCAATTTAAAAAGTCTTGCTTAAAAATACAAAAAGAAAAATCTCATACAACTTTATTAGCAAATGGTGGTAAAATTTACTTAAACTGACAATTTCACATTTTATTTGATAATATTTTAACAGTAAATATTAAAGAATTAGAATATATTGTATTTATAAATTTCCCTTTGGGATTTCACTCTAAGAAATTATTAGAAAAGTATGCTTTACTAATACTGCAATAAAAGTTCTAATGCAATAATCTCTTAGAATAAAATCTGCTTATAAAACTGAAAGAAAAAACCATAAAATAGTTCTCAAAAAAGAAGTATATGCAGTAGAATAAAGTGCTGGGTAATTATAATATGATTCTGAAGCCCCTTATTATACCAATAAAAAAAATAGAGGAAAGAGAGGTGTAGCAGTTTGGTATTATTATGAATTCCAGAAACATATATTGGATTATATTTGTGAAATGATTTGTTGCTCTGGGCATACTAGATTTTATTATCTTCAGAGGAAGGGGAATCCAGGCAGAGATCAACAATCACCTTGTTTCAAGACATGGCAATTGACTTTGGTGAGAAAGCAATCTCGAGTTGGATTCTTTAGGCCCTTGTAACTGTAAGCTTTTGCCCCAATTAAATGCCCTTTATATAAGCCAACAGCTTTCTGGTACTTTGCATCAGCACCCTTTTGGCAGACTAATACAATGCATGTACAATTTGACCCAATAATTCTTCTGGGAACTCACACTTGCACATATTCAAAAGGACAGATATTTATTACAAAATTATTTAACATAGACAAAGATTGACACAACATAAAGAAGGCTTGATATATTAATTTTAGTACACCTTTTGATGGAGTTTAATGCAGTGAAGTCAGAAAAAGTCATATTTTCTATTTTAATCCATTCCTATGGGTGTGATCCTACTGTAAATAGAACCTGTCAAAGATGTTATTTTTAGTCAGAGTGTGGCTCAACTGAATGAGGTTGGGTCATAGCCCTATTACTGAAGGCTTTATTAAAGCAAAGCCTGGTGAAGAAGCATGGAGCTGGAAGTCAACAGAAGCTAGAAAAGAAATGAGAAGACATTGCACTGTAACTACCAGGAAAAGCCAAGGAATGCCAGCCAGCCAGAAGACACTGACCCTTAGTAGAAGCAAGCCTTCTAGCTTCTTGCTTTAGTTTGCCAAAAGGACTGCTGATCAAAGTACCAGAAATAGTTTGGATTTTTTAAAGGGGATTTATTTTGGAGTAAAATCTTTCAGTTCCAAAGCTGTGAAAAACCCAAACCCAGGGACCATCAGAGATGCTTTCTCACCAAAATCGACTGCCACATGGTGAAATTTGACATCAATCTCTGCCAAGGTCTCTGCCTCCCCCCCAGAAGCTACCATCTCTCAGAGCCCAGTTCCCAGAGTTCAGCCATAGGTTATATAGCATAGGACGCGTTTGTCCTTCAGCTTCTCCATGCGTGCAACCTCTTGGGGGCTTCATGCTTAGGGATCCTCTAGTCCTTCCTCACATAGCAGGATCAAATATGGAAGCTTCCTTTTTCTCTGTGTCTCTTTCTGTGTTTCCATTTTTTTCAGACACAGCAAGAGGGCAGAGAGTTAACATGAATCACACCCCATGTAAATAGTCCAATCAAAAGCCCAAAAGCAATCTTATCAAATAATCTAATCAAAGGGTCCTCAACCAAATTTAATGAAATAAAAAGATATGAACCCACAGGAATGTATTAGTTTAAAAACATAACCTTATTTTTCTTTTCAGGATTCATAAAGTAATCTCAAACCTCTGAAGCCTGAGTCTATCTTAAGCCAATCCATTTTTACAGTATTTGTGATGGCAGCTAGGAAACTAAGTCACGCACAATGAAGAAAACTTAGAATGTATTACATCTTTATGGACTGGTATGGAAAGTACATCAAGAAACTGAGTACTAAAATGCAAATGCTAACATACACTAATGACATAAACATATATGAATATACAGTATGTGAATATGCTTGTATTTGCAAAGATATTTGAAAAATCTTAAGTTACAGAAAACAGTGTTTGTCTCTGGGAAGGAGCCCTGGGAGACTCTGGCCAAGGATGGATAGATTTATTTTTTGCTTAATACCATTTTTTATGGTTTGCTTTGTATCATATAATATTATTATATACTAATTATTTTATTTTTATGAAGTAGGATTACACAAAAATAACATGTATAATGTAAACAAGATTGAATGAATAGGTCAGTCTAGATAGTATTAAATATTAGTATCATAGTATACTAGTAACTAGTGTATTAGTAACTAGTACAATAAAAAGAATACACATATTACAGAATTCATATCCTATATATGGTGGTAGCATTTGAGCTGCACACTGAGTGATGATGACAGAAAGACACACACAGAATTCAGAGTGAAGATGGTTTTATTTCTCTTAATCTTGATTTTATCTGAGCTGAATAATAACAATATGGATAAATTTATTAGGTGATCTTCAAGTTAGAATAGAGGAAAATAGATAATGATACTGTATTAGTCAGCAAAAGGGGTGCTGATGCAAAGTACCAGAAATCAGTTGGCTTTTATAAAGGGCATTTATTTGGGGTAGAAGCTTACAGGTATCAGACCATAAAGCATATGTTACTTCCCTCACCAAAGTCTATTGCCATGTGCTGGAGCAAGATGGCTGCCAGCATCTGTGAGGGTTCCGGTTTCCTGGGTTCCTCTCTTCCCAGGGCTTGTTTCTCTCTGGTCTCAGCTGCTCTGTTACTCTGTGTGCTTACTTCTCAGGCTTCAGCTCAAACCTCCCACTTTCTTCTCTGCAGTGTGGTTTTCTCTGTGAGTCTCCACACACCAAGGGGACAGGTACTAAACTTCCTACTGACATGGCCCAATCAAAGCCTTAATCATTATTTAATCAAGTAAAAGTAAAACCTCTGAATCAAATACACTCTAATACACCCAGGGGAAAAGACCAGTTTACAAACATAATTCAATATTTCTTTTTGGAATTCATCAATAATATCAAACTGCTACAGATACTTATCCAGGTCAAATAAAATTCCCCTTCTATATAACTCCTTGTAATAAGTTTACTCTTGTCCTTTACACTAATTATCTTTCATCCCTGGATATGGTTAAACAATGCAAATTCTTGCTTTTAGTTCCATGTGACATCAATTCTAAAGAGCATACCCACTGTTCTAAGTCACTGTTATATCACTTTTTTCACTTTTTAGCATTTTCTTGTTTAAATTATTATTTTTAACATACTCAACTATTTATTGCCTATCTTTCTCCAAAAAAGTATCTTTATTCATGTATAGGCTATTATATTTTCATTAGTGTTTAAGAAGGCCAACTCTGAAGTCAAACTACACGAATGTAAATCATACCTCATACACCTGATGGGTTACATTTTCCAAGATTCCATTAATTTTCTAGAAAACAGAAGCAGAATCTACTTCAAAGACACTTACAGGATAAAGTAAGGTAATGCCTTCGTAGTCCCTGCCACATTGTAGTAAATAAAGACTAGATTTCACTACAAGGACAATTTTCTTGCAACAGCTTTCTTATTTGCCAAAGAAAAATCATTAAATTTTGTGATCCTCCTTAGCCTGATTTTGATTTGTGCGATATTCAGGCTTTTAAAATGAATCCTTCTCAGAGTTACTATCATCCATCTGTCATTGATTTTATTCAGTGATGTCTCAGAATTTTGAAAGTTTCTTATGGTCTCCTAATACAGGATCTTTAAACAATTGAATAATAAATGTGAATCAATTTTTCAAAAGTCAGATATAAATGGAACACTGACTTGGAAATGAGGCTGACAACAAACAGGGTGAAATTTATTAGGTTACTGCAGAGTGCCAGGCACTGTCCTGCATGCTCTGTAAATTGTATGTCATCTAATGATTGAAATTACTATAAAACAGATATTACTATGTTATTTTACTCATGAATTAAGATTAAAATGACTCTTGAATGATTGTGAAGTGCATACAGCATTACATAAATGAATGAATGAGATGGAATTTAATCCTAGTGCTGCTGACTACAGAACCCAAATCTTTCAATATCATTTGAAACTCTGCAGACTTCAGGACTTCAAAGGGCTGAATAATGCCCTAAAAGTTCAGTAATGTCCTTGCCTGAAGTTCAAGGAAAATATGACACCACAAAGAACTGGTCATGCAAGAAGGTATCTTTTCCACCTAAAGAAAAATTTGGCAGGACAAGATCTACAGAGTTTTTGACTCCAAGATAATAAGTCTCTCACTATTTTTAGAAGAGAACAAAGTCCAAATCTGCCTTAACTGTAAGTTGGATCAGTGCAAGTCAATATTTTTCTTTCAAAACACATTTATATAATGCTTTCTATGTGGCAGACACTGTTAAATTCACTTAATATACATTAAACCATTTAATTGGCTTAACAACTATGAGGTAGGTACTATCATTACCATTTTGTAGCTGAAGAAAATCCTTCTCCCAGGTCTCATTCACAGCTGTTTTTTTCCAATTAAAGAAAAAAAGTAAAGTGAAATATTTCTTTATTACAGAAATTCTCAAAGCTTTTGTTAAAGTAAGCCGGAGGTCTTCAAGACAGCAATATAGTTAGTAGAGTTTCCAGAGGTGGTTGTTTTTTATTTTTATTTTTTTTACTACAGACCCCTTTTCTTAATGGAACATGAGTTTTTTTAAAATAGGGCATTCTAAATTTATTTGTTAATAGTGTAAAATATTTGGAAACCAACTTAAATTCCACAAATTCAGATTACATCTATGGTTTTTAACCATTTTTCCCAAGAAAGAAAGGTTTCACTTTTGATGGCATCCAATTTGCTTCAAATTGTTTACAAATGATGAGCATTTTAAAAATGTAGTCTATATGATGAATTTATGGATGCACAGGGCATTATTCACAAACAACTGGTCTAACAGAACAAACCTGATGATAGAAAGTGGATGGACATTTTTGGTTAGCTGGAAACTTATTCCTACAAGTCCAAAATCTGCTGTTGTTGATAAATAAAATCCTAAGTATTCCATGTCCTAATATTTTTTTTGAGAGATTATTTAGCTTGGTGTCATCACATTGTACTGACACCAGGATCTGGTACAATTTGGGCTTGATAATAGAGCTGCAATTCAAACTCAATTTTATGTTTGATTGTATTCCATTCTATCACTTCATGAAAGAAACATGGTTGTCATAAGTTACTGCAAAAGAAAACAGAAAGAGAAAAAATATTTTACCATATCATGGAATAGAAAGAAATTTTCATGCTTTTAAAAAATTAGATATAGGTAATATGTCTCTAATTAGTCCTGTTATATAGGTTCTTCTTTTACAAAGACTTACTAGTATGTATCTTATGAATGCAAACTATATAGTTTATAAAATTTAAATATCTAAAAAGGAATCTAAAAAATGTTTAAATAAATTATTTTATCAGGAAATAGAAAGAAATATGATAAAATATTTCTATATTTTTCTCACATATATTATTGAATTAATACTGTGATTAATTACTAATTGCCCCTATTAACTAATCCTATTAATTTTCTTTAATAATAGGATTTATACACAAAATTATATAATATGAATAATGTATAATTTCAAATAAAATCTTATTTTTCATAATTTATTTTAAATTAGTTAAAATTTGTCTAATTCCAGATGATATACTCTATTATTGTGATTTTATGATAATTTGTGAGATTGCTTTTAATTATCCATACTTTTTTAAGTACCAAATTCTTGGTAATTGAGGGAGTTTTTCTCCAGAGAGTTTTCCTCTGCTAGGAAAACTAGGTGCTAGGTGCTGTGGGCCACCACTAAAAAAGGGCAACTTTTCCTAAATTGTCTGCCTACTATTTTTCAGACCATTCAGTTAAAATTAAATTGCTCCCAAAACCCACCTAAGAGTTAGCTTTTGGTTATACAATTATTTTTTTCAATAACAATTTTTTTAAAGATACATAGATTACATAAATGTTACACAAAAAATATAGGGATTCCCATATGCCCCATCTCCCACACCTCCCACAACCTCCCACATAAACATCCTTCATTAGTGTGGCACATCACTTGCAATGGGTAAACACATCATGGAGGATTGCCATTAACCATTGACCAGAGATCACATTGTAGACCACACTCTCTTCCACACATGATCTGGGATTTGGCCCACTTACAACTTTTAAATTAATGAATCAGAGGTATGGATGGGGTTCGGGGGGCACAACAGACTAAGTAAATTTTTATGTTATATTTAAATATATAACATTTATTTTTATATTTTTATTTACATATAGTGTGACTTCAAATAGCATATAGGCAGAAAAGATAAGGAAAAAAAAATTTCATTGTTGGATGTAAAGCCCATGATAATGTTCTACTCTAAATTTGAAAAACAAATTCTTGTTAAAGGAGTGACATTTCAAAGTTCTATAATAATTAACTTTTCCCAGACAAATTTAACAAAAAACTCAGTTACCAGCTATCCACTGTCCCTATTTTCTAAAGCCACATCTCCCTACTCTTCTGCCTCTCTGCTCTATTCTAGGTACATGAGATTTTCAGAACCAGGATAAAACAAATCTCATTGGAGATTACAACCATAATTTGTTCATGAACCAACTTCCCATTGACTACCTCTCTCACCCACCAACCCAGGTCTGAAATGCTTAAGCTAAAACTTGAATGCAAAAATGTGAACTACTCTTTAAGACTTTCCCCCCCACCTTTTCATCTAGAAATGTAACTTCAGGGACTCATTGTCCTAATGGGTGCTTTTCAGAAATTGGAAGATGAAAAAGATGAAAAATAGAAATGGGGATCTTTGAGATACCTTATTACCAATTAGCAAATAGCATTCATTTCTTTTTAGAATATGTCATATATTAAATATTATTAAGTTGTTTGAAGGTAGAAACAGATTATATAGAAGGTATAATTGTTTCCTTTTCTCTTTGAGCTGGAATATATGGGAGAGATTATGCAGTGAAGATGTGGGACATATTATATATTTGTAAGTAATATAAATTCATATAAATATGCATAACTAATATGTAATTCATACAAATATGCATAAATAAGACATTACTTGGGGGGTAGGGTGGTGTTTGACTTTATATTAACTTAACAAGGGAAGACAAATATATCTTAAATGCTGAGAAACAAACCCTGAAAAAACCTGGGTCCCAAGTAAATAATAAACAGAAATAAATAATAATGACATAAAAATAAATTGGAGCCATGTGTCTTGATTTTACATTCATTGAACAAGTCAAAATAGTATCAGCAGCATCATGTCAAAGCTAAGAAAGAGTGACATTTGAAGAGTGTTTCAGAAAAGTATCACCTTTAAGATAATTTGAATCATAATGACCCTATGAAGTTTTATTAAAAATTGAATAACAAAGATTTAAAATGAATTAAGAAGAAACCACAATTAGACTGTCCCTGATGAGGAATATTTATTTTGCTTAAAATAGTCTATAACATTACACAGCACTATGAATTAATTTGCTTATGTTATTCCATAAAATCACCATATATTAATTCCTTTATTTTTGCAGATAAACCATTTCACACTTACATCTTCTCCTCATTCATGAAATCATGCAGCTTCATAATAATGTGACTGAGTTCATTCTGCTTGGGTTAACCCAGGATCCTTTTGGAAAGAAAACAATGTTCATCATTTTCTTACTTTTCTACTTGGGAAACTTGCTGGGTAACTTACTGATTATTGTCACAATCAAGACCAGTCAGGTGCTTGGGAATCCAATGTACTTCTTCCTGTTCTACTTATCCTTATCTGATACCTGCTTCTGTACTTCCATAGCTCCTAGAATGATTGTGTATGCCCTTTCCAAGAATACCACTATCTCTTTCAGTGAGTACATAATCCAAGTCTTCTCATTCCATTTCTTTAGCTGCCTGGACATCTTCATCCTTATCCTCCTAGCCGTTGACCACTATGTGGCCATCTGTAAGCCCTGCACTACACGACCATCATGAGCTGGCAAGTCTGCAGTGTGTTGGTGGCTACGGCTTGGGTGGGATTCTGTGTGCATTCTAGCTCAGATTCTTCTGGCCTTAAGTTTACCTTTCTGTGGTCCCAATGTGATTGATCACAATTTTTGGTTACTCGAAGCCTTTGTTGAAACTTGCCTTTACAGATACCTATGTGATCAATTTATTATTGGTGTCAAATAGTGGGGTCATTTGCACAGTGAGTTTTATCATGCTGATGGTTTCCTATGCTATCATTTTACATTTTCTCAGACACCACAGTTGAAGAGAGGAGAAAAGCCTTCTCTACCTGCATCTCTCACATCATCTTGTTCTTTGTTCCTTGCATATTTATATACACATATCCTGCAACCACCTTTCTCATGGATAAGATGATAGCTGTATTTTATACCATTGAAACACCTTTGCTCAACCCTCTGATTTATACGCTGAGGAATGCAGAAGTAAAAACTGCCATGAGGAAGTTATGAAGCAAGACATTGATCTCATATGACAAAAGATGAATAGACATTTCAAATCCTTCTTCATAGTTTGGGTTGACTTAGAAAATTTAATGGAAAATATTTTCCTGTTACTGTAGTTTCAAGATATAACCCTATCTTAGAGCATGGGAGTTAGTTCCTTCACAAAAATAGACAATGTGAACATATACACTAGTTAATATTCAGTCCGGTCTATTTAGAGGAAAAGACAGGACCAGGTACAAACAGGTATGTTAGGCCCATTGCCTTAGATGTTGTTCACTCTTGTCTGTCTGCCTCTATTGCCTGCCTAGTATTACTCTTGGTTCTGATTTGGTGTTTCTCTGCCCTTCCTTATGTTGATGCCTGGTGTTTTCTGTTTATAGTTACCCCTCTATATATTTATATTCCCAGACTGGTAGATGTTCCCTTTTACAGACTGTTTCTTTAATTTGACATTTCAGTACCGGCATTTCTGGTCAAGGACTCAGCAGAAAATATGGAATTCAAATAATCATAAACCTTCCATGTTGAAAGGGACTGTATATATAATCTAGTTGATCTCCCTTCTAATTCATATGTTTATACTTGAAGTATTTACCATGTTTTTACTTAGCTCCTTTTGGAACAAGGCAGAACATGGAGAGAAAAAAATTACTCTTTTGAAGTTCTTTATCTTAGGAAGGCTTTGACTATTTGGATTGTGTATTAGTCAGGGTTCTCTAGGGAAATATCTGTAAATATTATGAAATTTTATAAAATTGTCTTCCATGACTATGGGAATACATAAGTGCAAATTCCATAGGGCAGGCTGTAAACTGGGAACTCAGTTGAAGATTTTAGATGAATTCTCCAGGAGAAGCTGACTGACTGAAGTAGAAATGGGAATTCTTTCTTTTGACTGTAGAAATTATGATTTTCCCTTCCTTAGATACTGTGCTATTACCTCCTTTGAAGAAATTGTCATGAAATGATGTTTGTTCTGCTCAAGAGCTTCTTCTTACACCCCAAATTGCTTCCAAACTGTTGACCCTAAGCAAATATTAAGAAAGTCCAAACATGAAAGTGCTTTAGAAGGAAATGGTATACATGTGGAAATTGCAAGACCAGGCTAATTAATACAGGGGTATTCAGGGGAACACGTCACATGAGAGGGGATCTTGAATATAAGTCTGAAGACTGAAGAATTTTTGACATGAGGGCATTCATCTGTGACTTCAGGCTTGATGTTTTGACAAGGACATGTGGAGCTATACACAGGATGACAGCTATATTCATTTACTAATGTTCCTGTAACAAATTGCAGCAAATTAACATTTTATAAATTTTGATAGATCTCTAAGTTGGAAGTATGACTCAGGTCTTGCTGGGCTAAAATCAAATTATCAGTGGGCCTAAGTTCTTTACTGGAGGCTCCAGGTGAGAATCATTTCCTTGGCTTTTCCATTTTCTAGACAATGCCCACATCCTTTTAATCATGACCCCTTATTCCACCTTCAAAGTGAGAAATGTTGCATCCTTTTAGACTTTTCTTCCACTATAACCTCTCCCTCTGAATGTCTTCTGCTCTCTCTTCGATGTTTAAGGACTCTTGTGATTACATTAAGTCCACCTTCATAATCCCCTATAATCTCTCTATTTTATGATTAGCTAATTAACAACCTTATTTCCAACTGTAATCTTAATTCCCCTGTGCCATGTAAACCCATGTATTCACAGGTTCCAGGGATTAGAGTATGGACATCTTTGGGGCCATTATTCTGTCTACTACAATAGCCCTCAGTAAGTGAAATGAAGATGGAGGAAGTTCCTTGACTTACTACTGAAGAAAGGAGTTGAAGGCTCAGAGCATTGAGAATGTAGAATCTAAAGACAGAGCATCCATGAGCTGACTGTTTTCTCAGAGGACCCAGAAGACACTCCTTTCACTTAATAAAATAAAGGATGCACTGGTGAGAGGGGTACAGATATTTTTTAGATGATTTGTGGGAATGATAAATGAAAATACTTCCTTTGAACTTTGCTCCCTGGTATCAATGATAATTATGAGATTCAAGAATGGCAGATAGCAGCAGTTAATAAATAGTAGAGGCAAATTGAAAATAATTATCACAATGACAGCAAGGACCAAGTGCAGTCAGTTGCCTTTTTCTGCAAGGTTCTATGAAAATGGAAATGGATAATGATGTTATTTTTTAAGAAAGAGATAGATGGACAACCAACTAGGATATGACATAATTTGTTTAATAATAATAATGAGACCTGATGAGAAAAACATTAATGTCAGGTACTTCAGTGGAAAACAGTAGTTCCTCATCTAGGTGCAAAATTAAATGATATTTCACACACAAGGCCCAATGATTCAATGAGATGGTGGGTCCTCTTGAGGCAAGACCAACTAAAATATATGTAAACATCTATTTAATAATTATCCAAATGGATATGCAGTGCCTGGGCAACTTTGAGTATAGTGAGAAAAATGCCTATAATCTTCAATGATTATTAGATATGACTTCAGCGCTGACAATGATAGCAAGGGACCCAAAATGCTATTATGGATCCTCTGTTTAAAGTAGGATATCACAAAGTCCAGGTAAAAACATTCAGGCCAAGTTCATCTTAAAGTGGGAATAATCATCCCATGGATTCAATTCAGGTTAGTTTCTCTGTCTCTGAAAGTATTTAGTAGCTAACACATCTTTATTGGTTTTTGTTCTGTGGATTAAGTGCCCATTCGGTATAAATGGTCAAATGGAAGCTCCTGGAAAATTCCTTTACCCACCGCAGAAAAGATAATAAATCAGAAGCAATGTTTCATCTTGGGAGGTATTGCAGAGATTAGTGAAAATACCAAAGGAGTGAAAAATGCAGAGGCAACATTATACATCATATTTCTGTCTTGTTAACCTGTCTAGCCTCTGAAATATTTGGTGAATGATAGTGGGGCTCCAATCACAGCTCTTTTTCCTAAGCCTTTGATATTTGGTGTGATTCCATAAATACTGCCACTTGGTGAATGCATTTTTCTTGATGTCATGAATAGGGAGGATCAAAATCAGTTCATGTTTATATTGAAATACAAAAGTGTACAGTCATTGTATTTTTCTAGGGAAATGGTATTTCCTCCTTTTTCTTAACTTTATATTCAGGGAATTTTTATCTTCTGAACATTTTTCAGAATGTATTAATGGCATCATGCTAATTGGATCTGTGACCAGGAATTGAAAAGTATGTTAATTTCCCTAGTAAGATAAATACATGCCATATGGGGAACAGAAATCCCATGAAGACCTAGTAGACTGCAACATGGATGAAGCTTTTCTCATGACATCAGAATTCACTGCTTTTACCATGGCCTTCATCACTCATATGCAATGAGCCCAATAGAAGAGAGGAAAGGCTTGTTAAGGACTCAATTAAGGAAATAGCTAGAATGTAACTCTGTGAGAAGTTGGGATGCTGCCCTCAGGATTCAATATATACACTGCACCACTGTCTAATAAGTGTTGCTCTGTCCCCATTTTGCTTATATCCCTCAATATGGACTCTAATGGGTAGAAGCAGAAGTGACCCATATTGCTGACACTCCTAGGAAGCCACTTTCAGAGTCTTCAATATTATCAGGGTAAAGGTCTTGGTTCATGAAGAAGATAACATAACTGCTGGGGCCATCATTCGGGTTCCATTGAAATGGAACCACTATTTTGTGCTCTTCAAAACAGTGAAACGGCAGGAAAGAAAGGTTACTGGTCTGGCTGGGATACTTTATTCTGATTACCCTGAGTAGCTAGGGATGTTATGGTAGAGATGGGCCAAGGAGAACTATATCCAGGACACAGACAATTCACTGGAGCATGCGTTAGTGATTGCACACCCAATGATAATTGTAAATGGGCAATCACAGCAACCACAACACAACAAGTAGAAGCCAACTACTGGATCAGACTCTTGGGGATCAAGTTTTCAGTCATCCCATCAGGCAAAAGTTCAAACAAACTGAAGTGTTAACCAAGAGTGAGAAAATGGATGGTAGAGGAGAAAGATGATCTATATCACTTTTGTAGCTTACTTCCATATATATATGGAAAATTTGGAGAATATGGCTTGACACTGTCCTAGAGATGATTCTGAAACTGATTTGGCTTGTACTTCCTAACTCAGTAAAGAAATGAGGACGTCTTTTTTTTTTTTCAAAAAAGAAACAAAAATTTTTTAAAAATCCTGAAGACTCCAAATATTTTGGGGAGGCAAGATATCTTAAAAGGGTTTTAATGAATCTTAATAAAGAAATGGATGGATTGGATGGTCACAATTTATGTTATCTCCAAAAATGTGTCCTAATCTAAATCCCAAACATTTGACTACATGCTCAATCATGAACATTGGACATTACTCATCATCTCATCATCTTACACTGCCAGTGCCTTTGGATTTCCCTGGGAGAAGGTTGTTTTCTGACAGGTCCTCCATAGTGTATGTATCAGTCAGGTCTCATATGATTCATGTAGATTCATTTGTAAGAGCTTCTATTGAAAGATAGTTATGATACAATAAAGGAGTGAATCATGTAATAGCATTATTCCTTTCTGTCAATATGAGCACAAATAAAAAGAAAGTATATATAGATATAGGCATAAGGTTATTTTTTAATGCAAGGAATCATAAGAAACTATTAGTATTGATTATCTTTTAAGGAAAGGATGGAAAATAGAAGATTTTTTCCATCTTACACATTTTTGAAATGCTTGAATGTTCAGAAATTATGTGTTACTTTATATTTTCATGTTCCTAGGGTCATCTCTATGGTGACATTAGGTACAGGTATATATCATTTTATTGCACTGCACTTTATTGCACTTCACAGATATTGCAACTTTTACAAACTGAAGGTTTGTGGTGACCCTGCATAGAGCAAGTCTACTGGCACTTTTTCCAACAGCATGAGCTCACTTTGTATCTGTGTCACATTTTGGTAATTCTTGCAATATTTTGAACTTCTTCATTATTTTTATAACTTTTATTGTTATCTGTTCTCAATGACCTTTGATATCACTTTTGAAATTGTTTTGGGATGCCACAAACCATGGCCTTATAAGAGAGTTAACTTAATTGGTTAATGTGCGTATTCTGACTGCTCTACCGACTGGCCATTCCTATTCACTTTCCTTCTCCTTGGGCTTCCCTATTCCCTGAGACATAACAGTATTGAAATAAGGCCAATTAATAATCCTACAATGGCCTCTAAGTGTTCAAGTGAATGGAAGAGTTGTACTTTTCTCACATTAAATCAAAAGCTAGAAATGATTAAGCTTAGAGAGCAAGGCCTGTCAAAAGCTGAGATAGAATGAAAGCTAGGCCTCTTGCACCAAACAGCCAAAATGTGAATGCAAAGAAAAAGTTATTAAAGAAAATTGAACATTCCACTCCAGTGAATACATGAATAATAAGAAAGAAAAACAGACTTACTGCTGATATGGACAAAGTTTTAGTTGTCTGGATAAAAGATCGACCAGCCACAACATCCCCTTAAGCTAAAGCCTAATCCAGAACGAGGTTCTAACTATTTTCTATGAAGAGAGAGAAGTGATGAAGCTGAAGAAGAAAAGATGGAAGTTAACAGAGTTTGGTTCATGAGATTAAAGGAAAGAAGCCACCTGCATAACATGATAGTGCAAGGTGAAGCAGTAAATGCCGATCAAACTAAGATAATTGATGAAGGTGGCTACGCTAAACAACAGACATTCATTGTAGTCAAAACAGACATATTTGAAGAAGATGTCATGAAAGATTTTCATAGCTAGAGAGAAGAAGTCAATGCCTGGCTTCAAAGCTTCAAAGGACAGGCTGACTCCTATTAGGGACTAATGCAGCTGGTGATTTTAAATTGAAGCAAATGTTCACTTATCATACTAAACTCCTAGGGTCAAAAAATGGAACAATAAAGCCTGTGTTATAGCATATAAGTTTACGACAAGGGTTATTGAACATTTTGAACCCACTTTTGAGACCTAATGATCAGAAAAAAAAATTCCTTTCAAAATATGACTGTTCATAGATAACACATGTGGTTTTCTAAGATCTCTGGTGGAGATGTTCAAAGAATGTTGTTTTCATGCATACTAACACAACATCCATTTTGCAGCCCATGGGTCAAAGAGTAATTTTGAATTTCAAGTCTTATTATTTAAGAAGTACATTTCATAAGGCTATAATTCCTATAGATAGCGATTCCACAGATAGATCTGAGGGTAAGGTAAATTTAAAACCTTTTGTAAAGGATCCACCATTCTAGATGCCAATAAGAACATTTATGATTCATGGGAAGAGGTCAAAATATCAAAATTAACAGGAGTTTGGAAGAAATGATCACCACCCTCATGGATGGCTTTAAGGGGTTCAATACTTCAGTGTGGAATTAACTACAGATAGTGTGGAAATGGTAAGAGAAGTAGGATTAAAAGTGAAACCTAAATATGTGACTAAAATGCTTCAATCTTATGACAATATTTTAATGGATGAGGAGTTGTGTCTCATGGATGAGCAAAGAAAGTGGTTTCTTTAGATAGAAATTACTCCTGGTGAAGATGCTTTGAACATTGTTGAAATGATGACAAAAGATTTAGAATATTGCATTAACTTATTTGATAAAGCAGTGGCAGTGTTTAAAAGGATTGACTTCAGTTTAAAAGAAGTTCTACTGTGGGTTTAATACTATCAAACAACATCTCATGCTAAAGAGAAAAATTCATGCAAGGATAAGTCAATCTATGCAACAAACTTCATTGTTTGTCTTATTTTATGAAATTACCACAGTTTTCCCAACCTTAACCCACCACCACCAAGTCAGCAGCTATAAATATGGAAGCAAGACCCTCCACCAATAAAAAAAAATCTTGCTAAAGGCTCAGATGATGGTTAGCATGTTGTAGCATTAAAGTACTTTAAAATTAAGGAATGTACATTAGTTTTTTTAAAGCATAATTCCATTTCACAATTATTATACTACAGTATAATGTAAACATAACTTTTATATGCACTGGGAAACCAAAAAAATTCATGTGACCATTTTATGCAATATCTGCTTTATTGCAGTGGTCTGAAACTGAATCTGCAACATCTACAAAGCATGCCTGTACTGTCTTAATTTCCCAGCACTTTTGTAACAAAGTACCACAAACTGGATGGCTTCAAACAATAGAAATGAATTGTTTCACAGTTCTGGAGGCAAGAGTCAGGAATCTGCAAGGGACAATCCTTACAAGCTTCTTCCTAGCTTCTGAGGGTTTACTGGAAATCCTTGGGCTTCATTCTCTACCTCAGTCATCACATGGTGTTTTCTCCTGTGTATATATACCTATTGTTGTTTTCTCTAATTATAAGGACACCAGTAAACTTGGATTAGTACCCACTGAATATAGTTTGGCCTCATTTTAACTAAAATCATCTTCAAAGATGCTATTTTCACATGAGTCACATATGTCATTTGAGGGGACACATTTCAACTCAAAATATGTAGTTTTTTTGTTTTTTCCATTTATATCATTATATAATAAAATTGAAAACCAATAACAGCATACTTTTGAAAACTTAGAATTTTCACTTAACCATGTTGAACAATTTATGCAAATTTATTTTATCTCCCTTCGAAATATTCACTAAAATAAGTGCAAAAAAGAATATTTTGTGTTAAGCTACCACAACAAAAAGAACCAGAAAACAAATTCTAGTTGGTGAAATATTTTCACACATTTTTCAAAATAGAGTGGAGTGACTTTCTCCACTAAGAGAGTTTTGAAAGTCACAACCATCTGAGAAGGGATAGAGAGTATAACAAGCTAAATCAGCTGCAAAACCCCTGAGATGCTAGAATCTTGGAGCATAAGGTTCCACAGAGTGTATTGGTGAAACACACATTGAATTACAGATTATTTTATTGCCCTAGGCCATTTTCCACATAACTGGGAAACATCTCTTCTATATTTTCCTGCAGAAGCTTGGAGCTGTTGTTGTTGTTCTTGTTGTTTAGAGAAATTGTGCTATGGAAGACAGTGATGAAATACGCAGCTGTGTACACAAAGACTAAGTGAAAATCTGTATAGTGAACCATGGGGTCCTTACCCCATGCTTCTTCTAGGATGCCAGTTACCATATAGTATAACTACTTCACCAATCTCCCATTACCATAACACATCCTAGCTAGGAGGGTTGTTGTTGTTGTTTTTGTTGTTGTTGTTATTTTTCCCCCCAGGAGAAAGCATATGATTGATATTATACTGCCTGGTTACCCTCAAGTTAAGCCACCAAGTATATGAATGTTTCCCATA
Organism: Cabassous unicinctus; assembly: GCA_029593785.1. NCBI lineage: Eukaryota > Metazoa > Chordata > Mammalia > Cingulata > Chlamyphoridae > Cabassous > Cabassous unicinctus. The sequence goes on along the minus strand of JAQZBX010011095.1, from coordinate 18,493 downwards.
TATTTAGAGATTTCTCAGCTTTCATCATAAATTGAGTTTTAGCTTCAAGGCAGGATGGCAGGATTAGTGAATAGGAAGACAGGTCAATGGAAATCTATCTTCAAACCAAAGCAGAGGGATGTCTTCTCTACATATTTGGTGCAGCAACTTCTCTGTTTTCCTTAACAATGCAAATCTGGCCCTAAACTTACAAATTAAGGACATGTAATTGAACAGACTCATCTTCCTAAAGTTGGTGGTCATCTATTAACATGAGTAATTCTAAAGGTTATCACCTTACCTTTCATCCCAAGGAAGCTAGTAATATTATATTTCTGTGTATCACTAATTTTACAGTTCTCTACAGATTTTCTGTTAAATGTTCATCTCCTCTCTTCTTATAAAAGAATTGTGGCCGGCTTTTAATTGCTTTACTTCATAATAAAATTGCAGTGGATATTTTAGTGGTACTGAATAAGGGCACTGGGGTTCAATCAGGCTCATTTAGTGATTTAAAAACAGAAAGTGTGATGTTATTCTTGTAGTATCAAGTTAATCATAAGGAGCCTGATAGACTTGGGGAGAAACTAGAAAGTCATCAGTAGCTCAGGATGCTGGGGAGAACAGTTTCTTGTCATCTCTTATTCTCAGAGCTTGTATGTATTCCCCTTCTTTATTTTAACCTACTTTAAAAATTCTCTGTATGCCTTTTTTTTTTCATTCTTCTTATGTCTTTATGATCTATCAAGATGTCTGCTTACACATGGCTTTGGGTTACTAAGACATAAATTCTCCTTCCATGCATCATCCAACCTTCTCTCTTCTCTTCCTAGCCTAAGTTCATTTGGAATTCCAGAGAAGAAATCTGATTAACTTGCTTTTATACTTGAGTGGAGAAGACTTAAACTTTGGTTCCTGGCCAGTCTGTGGCATAACTTCCCTAGGTCAGCTGCTATCTCTGGCATAATCTCATGAAATTCAAAATATGGCAACATAAATTGCTAATTCAGCATAGAATGTTGGCCCCACACTCTGAAAAAAAAAAGGAAAACATTTTGTAAGCTAATGAAAAATGTTATCTGCCCATTTTATTCATTGACTTGTTTTCTAATTTCAATTTGTTTTCCACTGAATTTTCAATATTGTTTTTCCAAAATCCTAAAGATTATTTTCTACCAAGTTTATACATCATGGAAATTGAATATGACAGATTCAGATTTGTTTTTGTTTTAATTATCCTAGCCCTTGTGTTTGAGAAAATTATTGTGAAATTCTTCCTCATCTTAAACATACATATTTTCCCATAAATGGATACAGTTCTACTGTGACCAAAACCCTTTGATAGTCTTCATAGATAAATTGAAGACTTCAATGTGTTTAATCCAATTTACAATATACCTTCATTTTTAAAATACATTATTTTTCAGGCAAACAAAGGATATTTGCCTGCAAGATGTTAATTCCAAATTAAAGAGTGGAAGTATGCCCACATTCTCTCTGTTCATAAAGAAATTCCCCAGCTGGTTCTGTGCAATTCCATTTTAGTCAAGGAGTAATCACACTTTCACAACCAGGTGGCTAAATCCATTCCCTCATTTAGGAAGGTGTACACATTTTTAGAACTGTTAAATTTGGGTAGTTCTTAATGTGATGATTCTATGGAAAAGAGTTGGGCTGCACAAAAAGACAGCACTTGGCTCTTCAGTTCTCTCTTTGTTGTTCCTTAGTCCTAGTATCCAGGAATCTTCTTAATATCTCCCACTTGAAGTACTTTTTATCCCCATATTAGTCCTTCATCTTCAGTTAATTATCCTGTCTCCCTTTCCCATAGACCCCATGCCAGTTAGGCTCTGGGAAAGTAAAATCAGATTTTATGAACAGGCTTCAGGGAATCATAAAAATACTCATTAATATTATTTTTAAAGAATATTTTTTTCTTTTGTGCAAGCTGGAAGGCGGGGAGTGGAATGTGCTCATGTTTCCCTGAGAGAAGGAAGGAAATACACAGAAAGCAATCATATTTTGCTATTTGACCTGTCCACATCAGTTTATAAAGAGAACAGCCTTATCATTCGGACTCGTATTTTGATGATTTCTTATCATATAGAGTATTAACTCATTGCTAAATATAACTAAGATTTATTTTGTTAAAATCATCCAAATTGCTGCTCTAATTGTTTTTATGCCTTTTGTGCCATCCAAATTTTTGAAGCTAAATGACTGTTATCATAATTACCATCAGCACATTGTATTTGATACAACTTGACTTTGACTTTTTATTTTTAATGCCTAGATTGCATAGGAAAAATATACCTCTGGTTTCTTAAAAAAACAACAACAACAACAACAACAACAACAACAAAAACCCAAACGTTTTAAAGAAACCCATGACAGCCTTTCTATCACTTCTAACCTAATATTATTTCCTACAATTCAGGTATATTGTTAATAAATCAGAAATCTCAGCTTAAATTACAATTTTTGCAATGTATTAGTTTTCTATTGCTACTTAAAAAATTACCACAAACTTAGTGGCTTAAAATGACATCCACCTGTTATCTCACAGTACCTGGGTGGGCTTGGCTGGTTTCTTTTGTGGGTTAAATTCATTTGCCAGAGAGGCTGGGCTCTTATCTGTTCTGGGGAAGAATCACTTCCAGGCTAATGGAGATTGTTGGCAAAATTCAGTTCTATGCAATTGTAGAACTGAGGCCGCCATTTCCTATCTTGTTAGCCAGAGGTCCCTCTTACCTCTAGAGTCTACTCTCCACTTCTTGCATGTGGGCTTTCTTTCCCCAAAGCAAGCAAAGGTTGTCAAATTCCTCTTGGGCTTCATAGCTCTCTGATTTCTCCTTTTGCTACCAGCCAGAGGAAAAGCTCTGATTTCAAAGCAATCTTTTAATCTTATTATGTATTTAGATTGGGCCCACAAACTTTTTGCAACAGAAATGAATATTTCAGGTCATTAAAATCTTCAAACATGATGGCATTTCTGTTCAGTATATACAAATCAGAGTCAATTAAACTTTCATGTAGCTCACCTTATTATTCAACATCCTCTTCAATCTGTGACAAATTTATTTTTTCTGCCATTAAAATTTTTTAATAAGAACAAGTGTTAGTTCACAAAGCAATGAAACATGACAAAGAACAAATTATAAATTCGAGTACTCAAAAATCACAGGTTTTAGATTTAAACCATTCAAATTGCTGCTCTAATTGTTTTTATGCTTTTGCGCCATCCAAATTTTTGAAGCCAAATGACTGTTAGCCATAATTACCACCAGCACATTGTATTTGATACATTCATTATATAAGGTTTTATTTTCAAGTTATATTAAAAATTAATAAGTTAAATGATGGAAGCAATATTGAAATATAATTTCCTTTGTAAATAAACTGTAATATTATACATCATTAAAATCCCTATGGCCATCAATCCCTTTGTTCCCCAGAGGTGAATATTTCCTTCCACACCTTTTCCTTTTCATTTATGAATACACAAGTACCATAGAACCACATGACATACTTCAGGTGGAAATTTTTTTAACATACAAGTTAGCATACTCTGGTAATCTTCGTGTGCCTTATGGTTTGTGCTCAACCTTATATCTTAGTGATTTATCCATGTTAGATATGTCAGATAGATCTTACATTTAAATTTCAGAATGGAAAGTGAACATGGAAATAAGGTAAAATTCCAGGAAGCCATAACCATACTAGAAACCCATACAATGAAGAGATGCTTTTCCCCAAAGATCTGACTTTTGTTCTTTGCTTTTCTCTCTCCATTATTTTTTTTTCTTTCCATTATTTTTGATGTTGCAAAAATGTTCTGAAGGCTCTTTCAGAGATTTGTCACCCAGGGGACTACTACTTAAAATAATGAACCCATTGAAATCTAATGGCATTACTGCAGGATTTCTCACATTGGTAGTTAATGGAAAATACTTAAAATATATAGTGCCTTTTCTTACCCTTGAAAGATAGATAATCTCATTGTTGTTTAATGCATGCCAGAGATTTACACAACAGCCTTAGGCCTAATATTGAAATAATATCTCAAAATTGACATGAAAAAAATGTTTCACCTTTAAGTGTTCACTTTGCTTTTCATGGTAAGCAAAAACTTTGGCATGTATTACAATTGCAATTAATTATTTGCAATACTTTTGCTATTAAATGTCTATACTAATATACTATACTCTATGTGTAGATAGAGATTGCATGTATTTTGTTCATTGCTGTACTCCAGGCACCAAGTACAGTAAAAGAATCATTTAAAAAATCAATATATAATTATAGAAGGAATGATTTTGTAAATAAATCTACAGTTTAAAAAATTTTAGTGTACCATGGATATTAGGCTACCCATCGAAATTATTAACTCCACAGAAGACACGGGACATTAAAACATGGCAAAATGTAGCCTATTGTTCCTTTTTAATGATGAGGCTGCAAAGACTGCATGCTTGCTGTTCTCACTTTGCTTTCTTGCAATTCTCTTGGGAAATTTTCTTTCTGCTCACCAGGAGGGGCAGTGGCCTCAGCAAGCAAACCATGTATTTTGGTGGTAATGGCCTATGACTGCTATGTAGCCATCTGCAGATCCTTTCATTAACATCATGAGCAGGCAGGTATGCTATGTACTAGTGATGGCCTCTGTTACCACAGCATTTTTCCATTCACTCATACATGTATTGATTATCATAGAACTGCCCTTCTGTGACCCCAATCAGATAGACCACTCCTCCTGCTAAAACTGCTAAAGCTGGCCTTCACCAATGTTAGTCTGTGTGCTATTATGATCATTACACCATAGTAGAAATGTCCATTTTGACCTTTGTGGCCTTGGTAATTTCCAACATTATCATCATGTCTATCCTGAGGGCCCACTCATCTGATGGCTGCTGCAAAGCCCTTTCCTCCTGTGGCTGGCATGTCACTGTGGTGCTCATGTTCTTCTTGCCTCTTGTCTTCTTCTATGTCCCCATGGCTGTGTCTGTCAGTGACAACAAGGAGTTTTCACTATTTTACACCATGGTCCCCCCATGTTCAACCCCCTTATCTACACACTGAGAAACACAGACATGAAGAGCACCATGAGGAATGTGTGGTGCCCAGATAAGATGCTTGAAGGGAAATGATGCTTGTCCTGTCTGAGTCCTTTGACCCACCTTGTTCTTTACACAGAATCATTAATGTTGGCAAAGACTGCTTATTCAAAAAGATTCTGTGCTTCCATCAAAAGCTGCAAGCCTCAAAGATAGAAGAGCTGTCATCCACTGTTTTTCTGTTACTTTTCTTCTCTGAGCCTGTTTATAAAGGCAATAGATCAAATTATCTTGTCCTTTTTAATGCTGATATTTTCCAACTTATTTTGTCCTTCATGATCCCAGACATAATGGGCTCAATAAAGATAACAGCACATCAAGTTAGAGTCTAGTTTTGATGTGGAACCTGTGGTGATTACCTCCTGGTTATCTAATTCACGAAGGTAAAGATCAATGGAGTTATCTAGTATTGTGGGCACTAATGGATGGGCAAGTGTTTAGTTTTATCATTTATTTTAAGAAGACTGTTGTTGATGCATATGTAGGCCACATTTTCCAGCACTGAATTAATTTTATTGATTGTGAAAAATTACCTCTCTAGTTTCTTTGAAAAGGAGACAGGCCTTTCAGGATTCTGTTTGAGCATGGCTTGTGTTTAACTCTTTTAACTCTCTTCATATAATTTATCAGCAAAGGAGGGGAGAAATGGAATCTACCAAAGCATGGTTAATATATAGGTTAATCATGGAAGAAATAGTGGAAAGGAAGCAAGCTGGCTACGCACTCATGTGTTTAGAATTGGCCTTTATGTTTATAATAAAAGTTATGTGTTGTCCTTCGTGCCCATTCTCTATAGAATGAATTTTTCACTGCTCCTTGAAAACTACCTCACACTACATATACAATAGGCTTTATAAATATATGAATATATATCTAACCCCCACTTCCATAATTTGACCCTACCATTCTTGAACCATTCATTTCAATAAAGCTGTGTTAACAAGACATTCAAAAACTCATGGCTTATTCAACAAGCAGTTTAATTCTAAATTGAAAGAAGTTCATTTAATCCAGGCTGGATTTACTTGGGCTTAATTCCAGGCTTCAAGTTGGATTCAGGTATACTCCAGGTAACACTCATTCTTCTTGTGCATAAAGATGTTTTATCTTATTCTTTTCAGGTCATATGGCTTTCAAAGCCATGGAAGAACTGGGACACAAGAATACTGACAAATGAAGTATGCTCACTTATGTACTAAAAAAAGAAAATAATAGTAACTTTCTGGAGACCTTGACATGTAAGAAATGTTTTAATCTCCTGCATATGTTTAGATAAATAAAAGGGAAGACATATGGAGAAATATAGAAATTATCTTTACACATTCAGTTGAACATTTCATGAAAATAAGTTTAAAATATTTTATGTTCCAGAGGACAGAAATATTACCACTAGTTCTAAGATACAGGGAGAGATATTTTCATTGTTTTGCACTATGAAATAAATCCCTTCATTCAAAGAATGAGAAGTTGTACCATTTATTTTCATCAATGAAGCATCTGTTTCACAGTCACATCCCCCATCTTGTGTTAGCAGGGTTAGAAAAGTAAAAAGTGGCACCAATATTGTAGTCATACACCATATAGAATAAATTGGCATTGATCACCAAATTTGCTCCCATCTAAGTGGGGAGTCTCAGTTCTCATCTTTCTTGGTCATCATAAAAAAACAAGAGGAGACTGTCTTTGCACCTCTGATAGGGACTGACTTAGAAAGTTTTGTAAATAAGGGTAAGTTCATAAATTTATTGGTAGAAACTTGAGTACTATTTCACATGCTCCCCTTTTCAGCTACTGAGAGTCAAAAATATATCACTTATTACCTTCTTTGGGACCTCAGACTTGCCACATCACTAAAATTTTATCCCCTTATAATCAAACATTTGATGCAAAGGAATATAGGAAATAGTATTGCGGAAACACAGAGCAAATGGCAGTATATATCCAACATGAGGATCTTTGGATGCCATTACTCACAGACCTCTTAAGTTCTAAGAACATCATATGTCTTGTCCCAGTGTTTCTAAATCCAAATTTCCTGAACAGTGACTATTGGCTACCTAAAATTCAACATAGCTTTTCAAAAATACAGGTTTTTATTTGCCTCCTAACCTTGGCCCTCTCAATCAGAATCTCTTGGACTAGATTCTATTATCTGTTTAAAAATCTCTCAAGGTGATTCCAATTATCAGCTAAGCTTGAGAAGTCCTAATCTAGTTTTCATTTTAAGGTTAAGGAAATGGAAGACCATTGGCATGCAGTGAGAATATATTTATGCTGGGACAATAACTATGGATTTGTTTGATCCTCAGGCAAAGTATCTTGATTTCTTTATTATAGCTTCTAACCCAGGCTTCTCACTGCTTTTGATCTTTTCTTTCTTTAATTCTGTGGTTGTAGCAACATCAGCAAGCATTTCTAAAGCCTTAATTTTGTGTAGTCCTAGATGTGAGTAATGTTTACACACACACACAAACACAAAGCATACCACACATACCACAATGATAACCACACACACAGTAACTGGATAATCTGGTAGAAAAGACCATGGGACAATTGCAGGATAGTCAATGATATATTCACCTGTTACAAGAAAAAAAGCCCAGGTTGTGATTCATAATGAGGAAAAACAAATCACTCAGCCAAGTATCATTTCCTCGAGAAAGGCATATGTTTGTTTCTCCAGAATGAGTCTCTCTGAAATTAATAGCTGAAAATTGTGGTTAGGTAAATCAAGAAAAAAGTGAGAAATGGCTCACTGTATTCATTAAAACATTTGGTTCCAACATTGGAGGAAATATGGTTTCCCAATGATGCATTACAGTAAGTTGTATTTACCTTGAGGATTTGAGTCACAGTCACCTATTCTTCACAGGTGACTGTTTTTATTCAGTTTCTTCTATTTTTCTGGTTGGTCAATTTATATTAATAGGGACTCTTGATACAGAGTCCAGGTAAGGCTTAAATTAAAAGGGTTTCTTAGCGGTAAATTTGTCCAATATCTTCACTATTTTTGTTGCAGCAAAAAATGTGAGCTTAAGAGAAAGGTAAAAGCTTTTCCCCAAGATCAGAGGATGGCATTAGGTTTTTTGTTCTTTTAAACTTGCCTTACCTCTTTTACATTCTGCTCACTCCCCCCTCTCATTGTGCATTTGCTAAGTTTGGTTATTCAGGAATCTCTGGTTGGGATCACTTACAGCAGAATGTTTTAGTTCAGATCACTGCTAGTTATTATATATTCTTTCTTTCAGGCAACATATACAAACTGATTGTTTAATATGCCCCAATCATAGTACTAAATACTAGAAAACAGCCTTAAATAGTTTGCATTAGATTTTCACTCTAAAGAAAATGGCAAAAAGACAAGAACGAGGGAAGGAAAAAACAATGGTGTTGAGTAAGGTCATGATAATATTGACTTTAATAAAATTTCCCAGGCTTAGATATTTCAGGAAAATTATCTAATTTTTAAACATTAGATGACTATAGTAATAATGTTGATAAACACTACTTTATTACTATAAAATATGTTATTTTTTATATTTTTCCTCCCAACAACTCTGTGAGGTTTGCATTATTGCCTTCATTGGGCAGATGAGTTAAATAAGGCTGAGAAAATGTAAAGTCTTCAGCTTACAATATAATTACTTCCAATTATTTGCCATTAGTCCCCCAGAAAACATTCCTGCCCACAGTTTCTTCATTGCATTCTTTATTTCTGCATTTCTCAGTGTATAAATCAGGGGATTTAACATGGGGATGATAAAGGTATAAAAGATAGCCACCAACTTATCCTCTGAAAATGTAGTATTGGGGCACATGTAATTGAAAGTACAAGGTCCAAAAAAGTTGATGACCAAGGCAATGTGGAAGCCACAGGCAGACAGAGCTTTGAACTGCCCTCTGCTGATAGCCTTCTCAGGGACATCAAAAGGACAGTATAGGAGATTAGCAAGATAACAAATCTCCCCAGGGAAATGGTCCCACTATTGGCTGTCATGACAACACCACCAACATATGTGTCTGTGCAGGCAAGTTTCAGCACAGGATAGATGTCACAAAAGTAGTGATCAATCTATTTGGGCCCACAAAAGGGTAGCTGGACCACCAGAGCCACCTGGATAATAGAGTGCAAGAACTCACCAATCCAGGTCCCCAGCAACATTTTATTGCATCTGTCCTGATCCATAATATATATATATATATATATATATTTAGTGTAGGAGTTTACAGAGGCCACATAACAATCATAGGCCATTACAGTGAGAATGAAGATCTCAGCATAACCAAAGAAATGTGCCCCAAAGGGTTGCAACACACACCCCACATAGGAGATAGCTTTACTCTTGGCTAATAACTCAACAGCCATCTTGGGAACTGTCACCAAGGAGTAACAAATGTCCTCAAGGTACAAATAGCTGAGAAAAAATTACATAGGAAACTTGAAAAGATTGCCAGTGCAAGCTGTCAGCATGATGAGGTTTCCCACAAGAATGACTGGGTAGAAGAAAAAAAACACACCAGAAAACAAACTTTTTCAACCTCTGGGTTCTGAGAAAGGCCCCAGAAAATGAATTCAGTTATATTATTTTTTCCATGGAATTCATCCAGCAGGGCAACTTCCCAAGAAACAATTAAATTATGTGAAACAAAAACATAAAAAGGACCAGCAGCATTGTTTCCAATGCAGAATCAATAGATATTCAAAGTAGTTGATAATGGAAAGTATGTTCTTCCTGCTGCTTGGCAGGAATACTCAAAGCATTTGAAGTGAGTATATTCTGATCTTTTTTATCTCCATGTGACAGTCAATTCATTTACTTCAGATGAGAAAACCAGGCCCAGAGAAATAAAGTGCTCCTCTATGAGTGCCTTCCCCTTTTTAAAGATTTATTCATCATTTTTCCCCCTAAAAATTTATTTAGTTTGTATTCTATACAAGGCACTCAACCTACTTCTGAAACAAACTTGTATTTGGGAATATAGTGATATTTCCATACCAGGAAAAGTTCACTTCTTCTTTTACACCAAAAAGAAAACAAATGCCCATGTTTTCCCTTCTGAATACAGCCGTGCCTGGTCATTGCATTCATTGAGACTGAGTGACTTCTGCAGGTTCTCCTACTTATGAAACTTAGCTCTTAGGTATGTTTCAGAATGTGCTCTCCTACTTGATGTCAAGCTTTTTGCAGTCAGGAGGTGGTATAGTAGAGTAAAAAGAGAACTAAAATTAAACAAACCAAAGTTATACAAACCTCATTAACTGGGCTGTAATCTTGGCTGAATAATTTAAATTCATGGGCTTCTGTTTCTTCCTGTGAAATGAAAGAGTTTTGATTTTGCTATTGTCTCTATCTTTCTAAGGGTTATTTCTACCATTATATTAAATCACTTGTCAGCCTGTAATACGCCCATGATTCTCAAAAAAAGGTAGAGATTAGAGAAGTTAAAGTAATAAGGGAAAGCTGCTGGGGACAAAGCAAAATCTGTTAGATTTGAAAGGTGGGAAAGTGAAGTTTCAGATAATTTCCCCATCTTAAAATTAGGAGGGCTTGAGGACTCCTGAGGCATTACTTTGCCTTGGTTTTTTAATCATTTGTCATTTGACCAAAAAAAGAAAAAGAAAGAAAAAGAAAAACCCTACCTTTTTATCTCACCACTCCATGCATTCTTCTCACCATTCAAGTTTCATGTTAGCTTATAGTAGTCTCCCAGTTAGGGTGAGCTGCTTATTTCTAGAAGAGCTTGTAACTGAAAAATAATTTAAATAGATCTAGGAAAATTCACTGGTAGTCATTCAGGTACTTTAACTGGAGTCACAGGAGTACATAGATGAGAATGGTTTGTGCAATCATTTTTGAATATAAGGGCTTTCATGGTGCTTCCTCAAATCATGCCATAGATGTAAATATTTCCTCTAATTATACAATGGGCTGTGATTACACAGTATCTTGGATAATCAATAGAAACTTTACTTGAGGGTACATCTCCTCAACATCCCTGTCAAATTTAGTGCCTACAGCTATGAACTCTGTGCTCTCAGCTACCCCTTTGCAGCAACATTATGCCTTCAATTCCCAGCTTTGAGGAGACTGGGTGGCTGTATGTCCTCAGGTCTGTTAATTAGAGTGGGTCATTACAGGTGTGCCTCCTTTTATGCAATGAAACATAATGATAATTACCATTATGATAGCATAATAATAAATTAGATGTAGAGCTCAAGCACATCCCTTTGCCTTTACAGGCTGAATCCTCTTTGACTTTTCCTTCTGAATAAACTATTCCCCACTGAGAGAGCCCTGCATTTTAGAGGAGCTCAAATCATAGCAATTCAAAACCTGTGAATTTTGTTGTTTGAATTTCATCTAGCAGAAACTGGGCATTTATGTACAAGATTTAACTGTGACACAATTGTCCATATCACAAGGTAGGTTCTAGAGGACCCCTGCTTCCCCCTTGAATCAAGATCCAACTCAAGAAATTCCTTCCTCCCCTTTCTGACCATCTCAAATATCATGCCGCCTCACTTTCCTTTGAAATGATAAAGTTTATGATTGGCATTTTTTTAATTGACTTTTATGTTATTCTATCTCATAGTCATGAATAATTGCACTTAATTATCTTACCAGCATCCTCTTAAATTTAATCTTCCCTTATTTCTGAGAATAGTGTCTTGCAAATAATTATTACACATGTTCAAAGTATAGCAATTTAATTTAATTCACTTTTTCTGTAAAATTTCTGTATAGATAAATTAGCTTGTAGAAGAAAAGATCTCATCAGCATATTCCAGAGCTTCAGGTTGCTGTATTTTTCTGTTTCTTCCTGAGATAATTTGAGAGCAGCTGACCAAAATAAAGTAGGAATGGCATGTAAAGAATTGCTTTGTGAATAGTTAGTACCAGAGTATCTCTGACTCCACAAACTCAGGGCCTGATAGGAGTCAGCTTTTGTAGGTTCCCCCTCTGTCTCTCACTTACTGAGATCTACATTTCACAGGATCTTTGATAGTAAATGTCCTTTTCTCTGCTTCTTGAGGAGCTTTTTAAGGAGTGATGCAAAATAATAATGATATCAGGGAAAGCTTTTCCCCAAAATCTCCCTCCATATTCAGAACTAAAGACTAAAATAATGTGGTTTTTTTGTTTTTTACGTCTTTAAAAAAATAAAAATTTACCCTTTTTGTGAAATTTAAAATCCAATCAATTCTCATATTAAGTACTTTAGCACTAATCTAAAATATTTCAATAAGCATGATTTATGTGATTGTTTTATGTTGTATATCTTACATATTGAGTTAAGGTAAAATCACAACCTCTGATTTGGAGATAGTTAGGTATTGAATTTGAATTGTTCCACATTTTAAAAGTGTTCTATTGGATTTGAAAATAGTGGATTCAATAGGGCAAAAACGGTTCACTGTTTTTCTTCATAATTAAATCTCTGTTGATTTCTGGAGAAAGAAACAGGAAGATATTTCTTTCTAGCCTATACTCATGAATAATTGTAATGTAAGCTTTCATTCCTCCTTTTACTTTTTGAGTGTAACCATTAAGGTTGTGCTCATTCTTCTTCCTTCTTTTCCCCTTATTCTTGCTCTTCTTCCCTTCCCCTTCCTACCCTTATCTCCTCCTTTTCTTTTCATACATGGCTAAAACCTTAACAAAAATGACATGTTGTTTACTCTGACTGTCTGAGGTTAGTAGAGAAAATGAGTGAAAAATAAAGGGCAGAAAGTGAAGGAGAAGTTTGTGGTAAGGTAGTAGAAACACTCAATATGATTTACTTTATTAGTTTCTTATTGCTGCTATAACAAATTACTACAATTTAGTGGTTTAAAACAGCACAAATTTATTATGCTACAATTCTGGAAGTCAGAAGTCCAAATTGGGTCTCATTGATCTGAAATCAAGGAGCTAGCAGGGTTGTGTTTCCTTCTGAATACTCTGGAAAGAATATGTTTCCTTGTTTTTTCCAGGTTCTTGAGGACATGTATGTTCCTTGGCTCATAGCCCATTCTTACATCTCCAAAGCCTGCAACATAGTATCTTTAAGTTTCTCCCTCATTCTGGCTTCTGTTTTTGACTTCCTCTTCCATTTTAAAGAGCTATTATGATTACAGTGAGCTCACCTAGATAACCAAGGATAATCTCCATACTTTAATGTCAGCTGATTAGCACCCTTAATTTCTCCTTGTTGTGTAACATAGCACATTCATACGTTCCCAGGATTGGGACATGGACATCTTTCTAGTTACTATTCTATTTACTACACTTAGTTGACTGCATGGCAAATTCAGTCTGCTTCTTTTTCTCCACATTGCAAAATGTACTTTAAGATCTAGTAGATTTTTAAAAATATTTTGGATAAAAGCTAGATCCTATATGTAAATAATTGACTATCAATGTTCATGTACTATATACAGTGGGTAGGAATATGGGCAAGGGAGAGATATCAGATGAGAATAATATTCTTGAGTAGAGAAAAACAGTTACTTGCCATATGCATATGTGGAAAATATGTATTTTCTAATTATATTGAGTCTTGCTAGAAAGGAAGATGCTCTGTCAGGAACTTTGAAAGTCAAGGTCATACAATTACATCTTTCAGAACCTAAAATGAATCTAGATAAGATTTATTTATAGTAAAACTCTAAGAATATTTTTTGTGTTCTTGGAGACCATTTACAAAACCAATAATGTCTATATTTATTGATATGAAAATTTCCACAAAGGTGGTATGTATAAAAATGAAAGAAAAGAAAAACAAAAGAGAAACTTTAATATTTAGATATATAATAGAAAATACTGTGTATAATTAATAATATTTGTGTAGCACACAATGGTAAATTTTAGGGAATTTGAAGGTATCAACAAGTGACAATAAAAAGATTTACTTTATTGTATAGAATGAAGTTTTATAAAATTTTAAATTAAGTATTTTCAAACATGGTAAATGAGAAACTGAGTTTGTTCAGTGAACATAACTTTTAATATAAATTTTCATAGCTAATATATTTGCTGTGGTAACATGGAGTTATGTACCCCAGAAAAACATGTTTTACAACTTAATATATTTCTGTAGGTGGGTGTGAACCCTTGTAAATAGGAACTATTGATGAGACTTTATAGGGAAGTTTACAAAGACAGAAGTGAAAGGGAGCAGCAGGATTCTGGAAGATAAAGGAAACAGAAAGAGAAAGGAGCAGCTAGGAGAGGCTGTCATGTGTATTGTCATGTGACAGAGAAGCCACGGACCAAGGTTCCTAGCAGCCAGGCCCAGAGTGCCACAGTATCCAGGGAGAAAGCATCCCCTTGATGACACCTTGCTTGTGAACTTCTCCTAGCCTCAAAACTGTGAGCCAATACAATCCTGCTGTATAAGAAAACCCATTAAATTGTTTTTGACTTTGCAGCCAAGAAACTAAAGCACTTACAGTAATTTTGTAACTTAATTTTGACTTAATTTCATTCTTATATAACTATTGCAAGGATATTACAAGGACGTTCTGTACCATCTTTTACTTAGATTCAGCGATAGTCTACACTCTGTTCCACTTTTTTCTTTTTAGTCTTTCCTTCCTCTCTCCCTCCCTCCCTCCCTTTCTACCTTCCTTCCTTCCCTCCCTCCCTTCTTTCTTTCCATTTATAAATATAGATGTACTTTTCTTCTGAATCTTTTGAGGGTAATTTGGTGTCATTATGCCTTTTTACCCATAAATGTTCCTGGGTATCTTTTCTAAGAACAAAACATTCTCATGCATAACCACATTAAAATTATATTTTAAAAACCCAGGAAAATTGTATATTGATGTAATATTATCTAACTCAGTCCAAATTCAAATTTCATAAATTGTCACAATGATGCTCTTTTTAACCTTTTTTTTTTTCAGAAATAAAGATCAAATCCAAGATCACACATTGAGTTTGTTATCATTGTGCTTTGGCCTACTTTAATCTTGTATAGTTCCTAGTCAGTTTTTGGCTTTGATAATTCTGAAGCATCTAAGCCAGTTCCTTTGTACATTAACCCTGAATTTGGATCTGTGCCTTGTTTCATTATGATCAAATTCAGGTTATGCATTTTTGAATGGAATAATATAGTGGTGATGCTTATCTTTATTGATAGTATAATAACAACAAAAAGAATTGAACACATACTAGAAACTCTATTTGTTCCTAAAATGAAAGGCTAATATAATTTATAGTTTCTCTTTTAGATAAATCATTTTTGGAGGGAGTGGTGACTTCAAAATTGTCCATTGGATGGATATAGTGTGCTAGAATTTTCCTTAAAAGTTACTTAATTTTCCAGGTTTAATTTCACTATAAGTACTTTTGAACCATGCAAAACCTTCTAAGTTTTCTTCCCCTGTGTTTGTTCTTCTTATCCTGTTTTCCTACTTATATTTTTTCATTTACATTTTAGTTTATTTATTTCCTCACTATTTCCTCCTTTCATTTATTCATCAGGAATGCAAATGACCATGAAAAGCTGTACAATATGTGTATGCATGTGTAGTTGCTATGGAACGGCAGATTAGATAAGTTTATGATGGGTTCATACATTTTCAATGTCTATTAAATATAGTTCCTTCCAGTGTAGATGGTGCACTTCTCAATCTCACAGGATGTGAAAAAAAAGTGAGAACAGAAAAACTAGTGGCATTTTACTAAGTTTATTATTACATCATTTTTCACAGGAGGGCATGTTGTTATTGCTAAGTTTTGTACAATTAAAGAATTAGAGGCAGCATTAGAAATTAAATCAAACTTGTAATGGTCACTAAAGATGTATTATTATTCATTATTACACTGAAACCAATGAATATAAAAGCTCATGACATTACCCATAACAGATACAGCCAAGGTGCCGCTACTAATCTGGTCTGCCCTCCAATGGGCTAAATTACCTTTAGCAATTCTAATTGGGAATCTATACAATCTCTCTATTAGGACAACTCAACTAGAGAGAAAAAACAGCTTCTTGATATTGGAGACAACTGTCACAGGCATTTTCAAAATTTCTATGGTAATTTCATTCCTTTCATCAACACATCTTTAAATTAAATAATATCATACCATTAATTGGTTTCCAACCAGATTTTTCCTTTCTGTTTTTCATTCTCATAAAATATATTGTTTCTCTAATGTATGTTTATATTATCTTTATTCTTGATAAACATTTTTTTTACTTTCCAAACTTTTAGAGTTTCAGCTTTCTATTGCTTCAGCTCTTAAACCCCAATCATAGTGAATATCTCAAGGCCTATTGTAATACTATATTGAAATCATCCCATAAATAATTTTCTGGTTACCTTAACACAAGCATCAAGTAAGAAAAAATGGTTTATAATATAAGCATATTTTTTTAAATATCTGATTCAAATATATAGAAGTTTGTAAAGACAAACTTGTGATAAAATTGAATAGATCATCTTTGTACACTGTGTTATCATGCCCTGCAGGCATTCAAGAGGAAGTAGATACATAATTGGAAATGTGTTATAGATGAAAAAGATTTATTTAATTGATTTTTAGATACTAACATGCTTGAAAAGCTTTTATTGAGTAAAGATCTTTCTTCTTAATAAATCAGAGTGCAGATTGAGAGTTGGGAAATAAAGTTTATGGTCAACAGTGGCAAAAAGGAGCTCTCAGGAAAAGAACAAGTCACACTGACTTTAGGAAAGCCACCAGGGTGAGATCAGAGCATGGAAAAAAGTAAGCAATTCAGGGGAATTCAATAAAAGGGTCAGGTCTATCCCCTAGATACAGTATGACTTGAGAGGCAGAAAATATAGAGAGAAGAAGGACTCTTGGGCCATAATTATTTGAATTAATGTGACACTCATCTTTCTCTGATACAAAAAAAAAAAATGGGCATTTAACTTGTCTGTGAACTAGAAAAAATATCAACCCATGACCTTACATATAATTGCACAGTCTTCTCACAGTAATAGGACACTATCATATTTGATATATGTACTGAGTAAAATAATTGGAAGCTCAAGTCATCCTTTGACATCTGAGGTAATTTTAATACTCCATAATGATTTCATGGCATTTTTCACTTCTGCATTCCCTAGTGTGTAGATGAGTGGGTTAAGAAAGGGAGTTCCAATGATATAAAATACTGCCACCATCTTGTCAATGGGGAAAGTTGTTGGAGGACATGTATACATGAATATACATGGACCAAAGAATAAGATGACTATGATGATGTGGGAGGTACAAGTTGAGAAGGCTTTCTTCCTCCCTTCTGCACTGTGATATCGCAGAGAATACAAGATTACAATCTATGAGATTATCAGAAGCATGAAACTGCTTGAGCAAATGGCCTCACTATTGGACACCAGCAGTAGGTTGATCACATAAGTGTCCACACAGGAAAGTTTCAACAAGGGCTGTAAATTGCAGCAATAATGATCAATCAAATTGGGTCCACAGAAAGGCAATCTCAAGGCCAGAGCAATCTGAGCTGTAGAATGAATGAAAGATCCTATCCAGGCAAAAATAATCAAAATGAAGCAGACCTGCCATCTCATGATGATTGGGTAACGTACGGGCTTACAGATGGCCACATATCGATCAACAGCCATGAGGATGAGAACAAAGACCTCCATGCAGCCAAATATAAGTAGTGCAAAGACTTGTGTCATGCACTCATTCTAGGATATGATTTTCTTTACAGTGATAGCATCCACAATTAGCCAAGGGGCTGTGGAAGTTGAAAAGCAGACATCAGAAAAAGACAAGAAAAATAGGAAAAAGCACATGGGGCTTCAAAGTGTCCGACTGAACTTGATGGTCACAATAATGAGCAAATTCCCCACCACGGTTCCCACATAGAAAATTAAGATTACAAGCACCATTTTCTACCTCAGAGTGTCCTGTGTCAATCCTAATAGTACAAATTCAATTACACTGTTATTTTGCTGCATTGTTTCAGTCTATTTGGGGAAAGCACAGGTTTTCATCTGCAAGAAGAAAAGAAATAAAATGTAAACACATTTGGAACTGAATATATGCTTGATCATGGAATTTCCCCTTATCGAGGGTTATCACCACTCTCTGTATTAATTTTTTAATGAAATTCTAATTATTTACCTGATTTCATAGGATGGCTCAATAGGAAAATAATGAAAAAACAAATGATTTTCAGTCATAATATACCTTAATTTTGTGGATTTGGCATAAGTACATAATTTCCTGATCTGAATGCCTTTCTTTAGTTTTCAGCAAGACCTTTAATATTAGGGATAGTGTGCTATAAAAATAGGGAAAACCTATGCATAGTTTGCCGCAATGAGCTTTCACATTTCCTGAACCTGGTAATCCAGTCATAAAAGACTCTTTTAGCAATATTCTGAACTTGCAGTGAATGATTGTATAAACATTTGA
>JAQZBX010011094.1:0-43308 GCA_029593785.1 Cabassous unicinctus | reverse complement strand
ATATGACTCTTCCCTGTCTTGGCTCATGGGATGACAAGATTCATAGTTACATGCCCTGGGTATTCTAACCTGCCCTTCCTAATCTACCCACCTGTTAATCCTGCACCACCAAATCTCTACCCACCTGTCCTATCCTTCAATATGTAACTATACTCTTTCAATTTACCATAGATTATGCCCATATGGGTGATGGCTCACAACCTACCCTTCTCTCTCTCTTTCCTTTGTTAGCCTATCTTTCAGTCAGTGGTTCTCAGAAACTGTTAATTTTCCTCATTTCAAATCAATGAGGTCATAAACTGTTCATCCTTCAATGCCTGGTTTGCTTCACTCAACATAAGGTCTTCAAGATTCATCCATGTTATCCCATGTGTTAGTACTTTATTCCTTCTTACAGCTGAGTAATATTCCATTGTATGCATGTACCACATTTTGCTTATCCATTCATCTGTTCATGGGCACCGGGGCTGATTCCACCTTTTGGCAATTGTGAACAATGCTGCTATGAACATTGGTGTGCATATATCTGTTCATGTCTTTGCTTTCAATTCTTCTGGGTATATACCCAGTAGTGGAATTCCTGGATCATATGGAAGATCTATTGTTAGTTTTCTGAGGAATCACCAAACTATCCTCCACAGTGGCTGGACCATTCCACAATCCCACCAACAGTGGATGAGGGTTCCTGTTCCTCCACATCCTCTCCAATACTTATATTCTGCTGTTTTTTTAATAGCTGCCATTCTGATGGGCATCACCAATTTTTTAGCTGTGTTCCTTCCAAGTCCCTGACCATCCACCCAAACCATTGGCAACAGTCCATGAATCAGTGTACAAATGCACATCTAGCTAAAGCCTACAGATGGCATCTTTATTTGTCACTTACACTACCAGCTCCATTGAATCTGCTGGATCAT
Organism: Cabassous unicinctus; assembly: GCA_029593785.1. NCBI lineage: Eukaryota > Metazoa > Chordata > Mammalia > Cingulata > Chlamyphoridae > Cabassous > Cabassous unicinctus. The sequence continues at coordinate 42,391 of JAQZBX010011094.1, read as the reverse complement.
ATGGTTCAAGTGGCACTTAAACTAGCACAACAGGCTGGAAATGTCACAGAGCCTCCTGCTCTTCTGTATTACACTCAAAACTAGCAGCTCTTCTGGTCATTCAGTAAATTGGCCAGAGTAGCACACTAAAATGTGAAATATGTTGTCTCCAAAATCCAAAGATAACAACTAAGTGTTCTGCCTCTGTTTTGGTTGTAGTAGGGGCCAGATACAAAAGCTCATCCTTTACTTTAAAAGGAAAACCTTGACATGCCTCACACCATTGGACACCTAGAAAGTTCACTGAGGTGGAAAGTCCCTGTATCTCTCCCATCATCTGTCATGCAAATGCCTTACAAATAAGTCTAGAGTAATTGGTACGTCTTGTTCACTAGGACCAATTAGCATGAAATTATCAATATTATGGATGAGTGTGATGTCTTGAAGGGGGATAGGGATGATCAAGATCCCTTTGGACATAAGCTTGAGAATTAATATATCCATGAGGCCAGATTTAAAGTTATATTGCTGGCCTTGCCAGATTAAAGCAAAATGTTTCTTGTGTTCCTTTTTTCTTTTTTTTTTTTAAGATACTTAGATTACATAATTGTTACACAAAAAATATAGGGATTCCCATATGCCCCCACCTCCCACACCTCCCACAATATTGTACATAAATATCCTTCCTTAGTGTTGGCACATTAATTGCAATTGAAAAACACATACTGGGTCTTTGCCATTAAGCATGGACCATAGTTCACATTGTAGACCACACTCTCTCCCACACAGTTCTGCATGTTATATGATGATATAAAATGGCCTATATCTTTCAATACAATGTCACTCAGGACAATTCTGAAGTCCACAAAAAACCCCTGTATTACTACTGCTTTTCCCTCTCCCTGCCACAATAACCTCCAGTGGCCACTGGCTCCACATCAATGCTGTAATTTCTTCCATTGCTTGAATCACAATATAGTAGAATACCAGTAAGTCCACTCTAGTCCATGCTCTTCCCCCCATCCTGAGGAGTCTGGAATGGTGATGTCAACTCTACCTCCAAGTGAGAGGGGGCTTATATCCCATGGATAAGATGCATGGGATAATATTCCCTGCAGCTACAGACTCTCTCCATTCCCTGGGATGGCTGTTATCCATCATCATCTCCCCGCCAGTTGTCCTAGGTGAGTCCAATGACCTGAAGAGTAGGAGTTGTTGCTCCATTGAGGTTCTGGGCCCAGCTGGCACATGGATAGCCCAAAGATTCAAGTCCCTGAAAGTACACCTAGAAACTCTAGCACCAAGTATAGGTTTGAATAGAAGGGACAGATTACCATGTGCAGGGAAGACATAGTTGAGTCCAATTCTGTCACCCTTAGGAGCACAAACTCTAAACTAGGGCCCACTGACAAGGCACCAAACTCTGGAGCTATCCACCCTGACACAGGACCTGTGTGTCTGCAGGGCCCTCAGGAGCCCCATTGTTTGGGTTGATATCCACTTTGAAATTCTATGAAGTCCTACTGAGATGTGTGTAAGCGTTATCTCTGGGATGACCTCCCGACACATTTTGAAGTCTCTTAGCCATATAAACTCATTTGTCTTTACCTTTTCCCCCTTTTATTCAAGGTCTTTTTCCAGTCGCATTGCCAGTTGGTGCTTGGTAGCAATCCCTCAGTGCCACAGAGGCTTATCCCCGGGAGTCATATCCCACACTGGGAGGAAGGTAATGCATTCATATGCTGAGTTTGGCTTAGAGAGAGGCCACATTTGAGCAACAAGGAGGCTCTCAGGAGGCAACCCTTAGGCACCCTTAACAATAGGCTAAGTATCAATTTCAAGAACAAAGACTCATGAGGCTAGTCATCAAAATCAAGGGCCCATCAGTGGATCATCCTCCTTTGCCAGACACTGCTCCTGGACTTTGGGGACTGTTGCTGTTCCCTTAGAGAATGTGGTAGAGCTCTCCAGGATGGGAATTCAATATTCTCCTATTTATTGAGTGATTCTTCACCCACTGTGACAATGCCCCATGAACATTTGAACATTTTTATGTACCTTATATTTATGCTCAGGTGAACTCCCTCCCATGCATCCCCCATCCCTGACACCCCACACCAATGATCCTCTCCTACCCCAGTTGTAACACTTCTGTGATTCAAGATTCTTCAAAGATCAAGCCATTACAATAGCTGAATAAAATTAATAGGAAAATGAAATAATAACAATAAGTTTAAGTGTAAGAGATAAAATACATAAAATTTTTTTAAAAAAAACAAAAGTAAAATTAAAAGATTGGGATATTAAAAAAATGAAAATATAAAAATTTTTTTTGACCTTTTTCCTTTAATCACTGCAATATCTGGTGTCCCGTCTTTACTGTGGCACCTTCCCCCTCTCATTCCCCAGTGTCTAAGTATTTTTCATTTTGTTTTCAAAGAAGTTTTAGATCACAGCAAAGTCACACACAGCATACAGGAGACTCTCATATACCCAACATCCTCCTCCTTTCCTCCCCTCCATATTATTATCCTTTTATATGTGGATGGTAGCATTGTTATAACTGATATACAAATAGTGAAACATAGCTACTAAACATTGCCAATGGTTTACACTATGGTTCACATTTTAGGCTGTACACTTTTATAAATTTTGATGATATTTACTATGTCCTGTTTCCATATGGTAATGAAGAGCATCTCCACTGACCACTAAACACCCCCTGTTTGATCTATTCTATTCCTCCCACCCCATCACCCCAGGGCCCACTACATATTCCTGGCTTGATCTGTTGGATGACAAGATTCATAGTTAGATGCAACAAGAGGTCTTGACACACTGGTTTGTCCTTCCCTATTAGAAACCATCTTTGCTCTTGAGAGAATCCCGCCTGCCTATTTCTGAACAAATCTGTCCACCCAAAGATGGGAGTCCAATACCTTCCTGCTTGTTATATGGGTCTTGACCCACTGATTCAACACATTATGACAGTATGAACACTCACACATTCCCTACAAGCCTGCTCCAGGTGCACCCTGTCCTGAATGTCCCCAAACCATCAACCTAAACCAGTGACCCTTCCTTGTCATATTGCCATAAGTGCATTCCCACCTCTGTACTTTCAACCTCATGCCCCAAAATCCCCAGTGTTCACCCGGGCCCTCTCCCAACCCTCCCCCCAGTATCCTGGAATTTCTAACCCTCCCTTCACAACCTACCTACCTGTCAACCCACAGCACCCAACCCAATAATATCATTACCCTCCTGTCCTATCCCTTCAATACACAATGACACTCTACCACTTTACCATAGATGTGATGGCTCACAACCTTCTCTTCTCTTTCTATTACTTGTAAACTTATTTTACAGAAACTAGCTTTCTGATTCTGCTCAATTTTGTTGATTCATATCAGTCAGGTTATGTACTGTTCATTCTTCAAAACCTGACTTGCTTCACTCAACATAAGGACTTCAAGATTCATCCATGTTATCCCGTGTGTTAGCACTTTATTCCTTCTTACAGCTGAGTAATATTCCATTATATGTATGTACCACATTATGTTTATAGGTTCATTTGTTGATGGGCACCTAGGTTGATTCCAACTTTTCGCAATAGTGAACAATGCCGCTATGAACTTTGGTGTGCATATATCTGTTTGTGCCTTTGCTTTCAATTCTTCAGGTTATATACCCAGCAGTGAAATTGCTGGGTCATATGGAAGTTCTATACTTAGTTTTTGGAGGAACTGCAAAAATGTTCTTCATAGTGGCTGGACCATTCTACAATCCCACCAGCAGTGGATGAGGGTTCCCATTCTTCCACACCCTCTCCAACACTTATATTCTGATGTTTTTTTAATAGTCGGCATTCTTAAAGATGTAAGATGGTATCTCATTGCAGTTTTGATTTGCATTTCCCTAATAGCTAGCAATGTCGAGTATTTTTTCATGTGCTTTTTAGTGATTTGCATTTCTTCCTTGGAGAAGTGTCTTTTCAGGTCACTTGCCCATTTTTAAAATGGGTTGTTTGTCTTGTTATTTTCAAGATCCAGGATTTCTTTATATATGCAGGATATTAGTCTCCTATAAGATATATGGTTGCCAAATATTTTCTCCCATTGTGTAGGCTGCCTTTTTACTTACTTGATAACATACTTTGAGGTGCAGAAGTTTTTAATATTGAGGAGATCCCATTTATCTATTTTATCTTTTGCTGCTCATACTTTGGTTGTGAAGTTCATGAAAACATTTCCTATCACAAGGTCTTGTAGATGCTTCCCTACATTATCTTCCAGGGTCTTTATGGTCTTGGCTCTTATATTTAGATCTTTGATCCACCTTGAGTTGATTTTTGTATAAGGTGTCAGATGGTGTTCCTCTCTCAGTCTTTTGGATATGGATATCCAGTACTCCAAGCACCATTTTTTGAAGAAACCATTCTTTCCCAAGTGAGTGGGCTTGGTGGCCTTGTTGAATATCAGATGACTGTATATCTGGGAATCTATATTGGAACTCTCAATTCAATTCCATTTGTTATTACGTCTATCCTTGTGCCAATACCATTCAGTTTTGACCACTGTAGCTTTGTAGTATGTTTTAAAGTCAGGTATTGTGAGACCTCCAATTTTTCTTTTTCAATATGTCTTTGTGAATTCGGGGCTTCTTACCCTTCCAAATAAGTTTTGTAGTTAGTTTTTCCAATTCATTAGAAAATACAGTGTTTATTTTTATTTGGATTGCATTAAATCTGTAGATTACTTTGGGTAGGATAGGCACATTATGTTTAGTCTTCTATTTATGAATGGGGAATATTATTCCATTTATTTAAGACTTTTTTTATTTCCTTTAAGAGTGTTGTGTGGTTTTCTGAATATATGTTTTTTATATCTTTAGTTAAATTTATTCCTAGGTATTTGATTCTTTTAGTTCCTCTTGTAAAGGGTACTTTTTCTTGCTTTCTCCCTCAGATTGTTCATTATTGGTGTACAGAAGTGCTACCATTTTTTGAGCATTGATCTTATAGCCTGCGATTTTACTGAAGTCCTTTACAAATTCTAGAAGCTTTGTTGTAAATTTCTCAGTGCCTTCTATGTATAGGATCATGTCTCCTGCTAATAGTGAAATTTTTACTTCTTCCTTTCCAATTTGAATGCCTTTTATATCTTTTTCTTGCCTCAATGCTCTAGGAAGTACTTCTAAGACAATGTCAAGTAGGAGTAGTGACAGTGGGCATCCTTGTCTTGTTCCCAATATTAGAGGGAAAACTTTTAGTATTTCAAAATTGAAGATGAGGTTAGCAGTTGGTTTTTCATATATACCCTTTATCATGTTCAGAAAGTTTCCTTTATTGCTATCTTTTGCAGTGTTTTTATCAGGAAAGAGTGTTGTATTTTGCTGAATGCTTTTTCTGCATCTGTAGACATGATCATGTGATTTTTTTCTTTCAATCTGTTTATGTGGTGTATTACATTGATTGATTTTCTTATTTTGAACTATCCTTGCATACCCTGGATGAAACCCACTTGGTCATGGTGTATAATTCATTTGATATGTTGTTGAATGTGATTAGCAAGTATTTTGTTGAGGATTTTAGCATGTAGGTTCATTAGAGTGATTGGTCTGCAATTTTCCTTTCTTGTGGCATCTTTGTTTGCCTTTGGTATTAGGGTAATGTTGGCATCATAGAATGAGTCAGGCAATATTCCTTCTACTACTTTTTTTGGAAGAGCTTAAGCAGGATCGGTTTTAGCTCTTTCCAGAATGTTTGGTAGAATTCACCTGTGAAGCCGTGTGGTCATGGGTTCTTCGTAGTTGAGAGGTTTTTAATGACAGAGGCTATCTCTTTACTTGTAATTGGACTGTTGAGTTCCTCAATTTCTTCTTTCATCAATATAGGCTGCTTGTGAGTTTCTAGGAATTTATCAATTTCTTCTAAATTATTATTCTTGTTGCCATATAATTTTTCAGATTATCCTTTTATGATACTCTATTTCTGTGTGGTCAGTGGTGATATCCCTTTCCTCATTTCTTGTTTTTTGTATTTGCATCTGCTCTCACTTTTTCTCTCTAAGTCTTGGTAAGGGTTTGTCAATTTTATTCATCTTCTCAAAGAATCAGCTTTGGGTTTGGATTCTTTTTCTAGAGCTTTCTTATTTTCTATTTCATTTAGTTTTGCTTTAATCTTTGTTATTTCCTTCTTTCTGTTTCCTTTGGGGTTAGGTTGTTGTTGTTTTTCCAGTTCCCCCAGGTATACAGTCAGATTTTCAATTTTAGCTCTTTCTTCTTTATATATATATATATATATATATATATATATATATATATGCGCATTTATGGCTATGAATTTCCCTCTCAGTACAGTTTTGGCTGCATCCCATAGGTTTTGATATGTTGTGTTGTCATTTTCATTTTTTCCAAGGTAATTATTGATGTTTTTGAGATTTCCTCCTTGACCCACTGTTTCTCTAAGAGTGTGTTGTTTAACTTCCATATATTTGTGCCTAATCTGGTTTTCTGCCCCCTTATTGATTTCCAATTTCATTCCATTCTGGTCAGAGTAATTACATTGTATTATCTCAATCTTTCTGAATTCATTGAGAGTTGTTCTGTGGCCTAGCATATGGTCTATCTTGGAGTATGATCCATGTGCATTTGAGAAGAATGTATATCCTGCTGCATTTCGGTGTAGCATGCTATATATATCTATGAGGTCCAGAGCATCTAATTTATTATTCAGAGTCTTTGTTTCTTTATTGATTCTCTGTCAAGATGTTCTGTCTAATGGTGGTAATGGTGTATTAAAGTCCCCCCGTATAGTTGTAGAGGCATTTAAGTCTCCACTTAGTCTTTCCAGTGTTTGCCTAATGTATTTTGAGGTGCCCTGATTAGGTGCATAAATATTTATGATTTTTATCAATTCTTGAAAGATTACCCCTTTAACTAATATATAGTGTCCATCTTTGTCTCTTACAAAAGTTTTGCATTCAAAGTATATTTTGTACAATATTAGTATAGCTACTCCTCCCCTTTTTTTGATTGTTGTTTCCTTGTTAAATTATTTTCCAGCCATTCACTTTCAACCTCCTTGAATCCCTGGGTATAAGATGGGTTTCGTGTAAACAACATATAGCTGGGTGATATTTCCTAATCCATTTTGCCAATCTGTGTCTCTTGACTGGTGAGTTGAATTCATTAACATTCAGTGTTATTACTCTCAAGGAATTTCTTACATCAGCCATATTTTCTTTGGGTTTATGTATGTCATATGTTGTTTTTATTTCTCTTTTTGTCTTTTTAGTTGTTCTTTCACTTTCCTCCAACTCTGTTTCCCTGTTTTTTCCTTTCAACATGTAGAACTTCCTTTAGTATCTCTTGAAGGGCAGGTTTCTTCTTGGCATACTCTCTTAATTTCTATTTATCTGTGAATATTTTGACCTCTCCATCATTTTTTAATGCCAGTTTTGCTGGATAGAGATTTAGTGGCTGGGGGTTTTTTTCTTTGAGTACCTTGACTATGTCATACCATTATCTTCTTGCCTCCATGGTTTCAGATCAGAAATCAGCACTTAAACTTATTGAGATTCCCTTGTATGTGTGGCTCTCTTTTCTCATGCTGCCTTGAGTGTTTTCTCCTTGTCTTGAGCATTGGACATTTTGACAACTAAATGCCTTGGAGTAGCTCTGTTGGGATTTATATCTTTTGGGGTGCGTTGTGCTTCCTGGACCTGTATGTCCATCTGCCCCATTTGGGTTGGGAAGTTTTCTGCCACTATTTCCTTCAACACACCTTCTGTTCCCTTTCCCTTCTCTTAATCCTCTGGGGTGCCTATAATGAGTATGTTTGTGCATTTTGTGTTGTCAGTTAAATCCCTAAGTCCCTGCTGGATTTTTTTCTATCTTTTATTCTATCTGTTCTCTTACCTGTTTGATTTCAGATATACTGTCTTCCATATGACTAATTCTTTCTTCTGCCTGTTCAAATCTGCTTTATGTGATTCCAGTGTCTTTTTGATCTTGGAATGTGCCATTCATCACCATCATATGTGTTATCTTTTCATGTTTGTTTACAATTTCTTCAGTATGTTCTCTCAGTGTCTTCTTAATATCCTTAATATCTTCCTTCACTTCATTAAGTTTGTCCATGATATTTGTTTGGACAGCTTTGATTAGTTGTTCAATGTTCTGCACCTCTTCCTGGTTTTTAGTTTGTTCATTGGACTGGTCCATGTCTTCTTGTTTCTTATTATGGTTTGTAATTTTTCGTTGCCTTCTCGTCATTTATTTTGATGGGTTTATTCAGTTGATTAGCTTCTCTCTCTGCTCTAGAGTTTTGTTTAGCTGCTGGTTTTGTGTGTGTGTTAAGTTTTCTATTCAACACTTGTTCTTCTTGTTCTATTTCCTTCCTGTTTTCTCTGTTTCCTTGAAGGAAAAAGATTAGAGCCAGAGAAATTGAAAGAGGTAAGAAAAGAAAATGGGTAATAGTAATAATAATAAAATTTAGAAGGTTGGCCATATAAGATTTAGTAAAATTAATTTTTAACTCATGTAAGCAATGAAGAGTAATAGGAATAAAAAAGTGTAGTACCAACAATGAAATGGGAAACTGAATATAGAAAAATATATAGAATGATTTAAAAGGCCAGAATGATGTGGAGAGAGAAAAAGTGAAAAGAAAGGATAGAGAGAAAAAAATTAATAATAATAATTAAAAAAAGAAAACAGAACAAACAAGATAGAAATCAAAAGCAGCAAGGTTGAAGATTATTAAAAAAGGTGGAATGTAAGAACTAAAAGAGAAAGCAGTAAATAGAAAGATGAAGGAAGGAAAAGAGAAAGCGTTGGTAGACAAAATCAGTATACGCAGAAACTGGGGAATCAAGGAAGGAGAAGCACAGCAAAGAAGAAACAAGCTAGAAGCACCTAAGTTTTTTAAAAATGGCGGGGGGAGAGAAAAGAAAAACAAGAAATGAAACAAAACAAAACAAAGCAAACAAACAAAAACCCCCCAAACAAACACACATGCAAGCAGTCAAACAAGGCTAAGAAAGAACAGTGCTCTTGGACCCTTATGGAGCTTCTCAGGCTGCCTGTGTTCATCAGTCAATGACCCTGAAGACTTCTCTCTGCAGGTTTTCAGGTAGGTTTTAGTAAGTAAACTAAGTTAAAAAAATTTTAAGCACCCCCCCCTTTTTTTTTGGATTAATAAGTGACCCAAAAGAAGCCAGTACAAAAATAATGTCTACGTTTTCCCTGTCCTACGATATCAGCTGGATGTTAGATATCCCTGTGGATCACTAATCTTAGAGCTGCTGGGAATCAAATTAGGGACCTCATATATTCAAGGCAGTAATTGCTCCACTGAAGTACCTTTCTAATTGGGTCAGATAGCTCTTCAGAAAGCTATTTAGTCACTTTCCGCCAGGCAGGTTTTACTTTCTGAGGGCAGCTGGATTCAGCAGGCTATATGAGCAGATCCACCTTCCCCTCTCCTTGTCAGGTTGAATTTCCTTTTGAAGTTCAAATGGGACCCTGATAACTGAGTACACCACACTAAAGTTAATTTCAAGCCTCGTCTTGACCATCCCCTCCTCTCAGGGGACACTAAATAGGCTCTTGAAAACTTATTAAGCGCTTCCCACTGCCTGACTCTCTTAGGAGAGTTGAAATTTTGATAGCCCTCAGCACAGAATTATTAAACTGGCTGACTCCACCCTCTCTCAGGCTAAGCCTCTGCATCGAAGGGCTGTTAGGTAAATCAGGCTTCCTCAGCAGATTCTCCTCTCCCCTCAGCCTAGTGCCACTTCGAGATGTCTGGTTTGCTCCCCAAAGCTCAAAGGGGTCCAGGCAACCAAACCCACAGAAAGGAAACCCCTCTCTGCCCCTTGCCAGAACCCTCCCACTCTCAAAGAATGCTCCCTCTTGCTGGGTGGCTTTCCTGAGCGTGGGGCTTAGCCATCTGTGATTTCCACAGGGCTAAAAACTCATGGTTTTATCTTGAGCAATCTATCTCCCTGTCCAGCTTCCTCCAGATCAATGCCCCAAAGGCTCCTGCTCTGTGGGCTTCCAGAACAGCTCATTGAAGAAGGATTCTGCCCCCAGTCAGCTGTCGTTTGCAAGAGAGATGGTGAATGCCCACTTAAACTGGTGCCATCTTGTTCCTTCTGGTGTTCCTTATTAACAACAATTGAGAAAACCTGTGAGGGGCCTTAGATTCTATGGGGCAGATTGATGGAACTGTCTTCCATGCATATGTCAATACTCTGATTTTTGGGATGGACATTGTACATCATCATCCTTTTGTTTGTTGTCCTGGTTGAGTCCATTGAACAGGACAGTAGTTATTGTAACTCTGCTGAGTTTCAGGGCTCAACTGGTGTATGAACAGACCAAAGATTTAAGTCTCTGTGATATTTATTTAAAAAGTGCAGTGTTAATTATAAGTTCAAATAAAATGGCCAGAAGTACTATGTGTAGGAAAATTATAAATGAATCTAACACTGTTAAATTGGGGAACATACATTCCAAGGTTAGGCCCAATGGCAGAGTGCCAAATTCTTGAGACTGTCTGCCCTGTCTGTGTGTCTAGATATCTCTAGAAAACTCAAGAGTACTGCTCTTTGAGGCACTGTTTTCTGTCAGTAAAACAAAGACAGCTGGAAGCTTATTGGTGAATGCTTTTCCTACTTCCTGGGTCATCTGAACATTGAAAGCTTCCAGATTTTCATTCTGTATACAGTATAGCAATCTAAACTGTGGAATGATTTTGTTTAGCAGTAGTTTTGTTACTCTTGAGGCCTATTTTATTCCACAGGGAAAATTTTCTACCCACCTAGAAAATGTGTCTACAAATCATGTATATATTTATAATTTCCTTGCCCTTCTATAAAATAAATAAAATCTCATTAATAGTATAAGAATGATCTTTCCTGAATTATATTAAATATGCTTTGCCAAAATAAGGTATTAATAATAGGATGGAATATGGGAAAATTATACCTAATGTATACTAAGGACAATAGTTAACAGTACTATTTTAATAACATATTATTGATTATAACAAAAGTAACTACCATTAAAAAATAGTACAATCATTAAAAAGAGCTATAAGTGGCATGAGAAAAGAGATCCATCATGTACAAAGGAAGCTCAAGAAGATTAAGTGCTGAATTCTCAACAGAAACCATGGATGAAAGAAGGCAGTGGTATGAAATAGTTAAGGTGCTAAAAGAAAAAAAAAATTCAGTTAAGAATTCTCTGGCCAGCAAAGATGCCATTCAAAAGTGAGGGATAGTTCAAAGTATTCACAGATAAACAGAATTTAAGAGAGTTTATCAATAAGAAACTCACCCATCAAGAAACACTAATGGGAGTTCTGCAGGATGAAAGGAAAAAACAGGAGACAGAAAATTGGAGGAGAGTGTAAGAATAAACAAAAAGATAAAAAGAGAAATGAAAACAACATATGGTATACATAAACCTAAAGAAAATTTGGCTAATAAAAGTAGTTTCTTGACAATAATAACACTGAATGTTGATGGCTTAAACTCTCCAATCAAGAAACACAGATTGGCAGAATGGACAAGGAATCATGACCCATTCATGTGCTGTCTACAAGAAGTCACCTTAGACCCAGGGATGCAATGATGTTGAAAATGATTGGTTGGAAAACAAGTTTACTTGTGAACAACAACCAAAAAAGGGTAAGAGTAGCTACACTGATATCAAATAAAATAGACTTTTAATGCAAAATTTTGGAGGAGACAAAGAAGGACACTATATATTAACAAAAGGGGAAATCTATCAAGAAGAAAGAACAATCATAAACATTTATGCACCTGATCAGGACACTTCAAAATACATGAGACAAACATTGGTAAAACTAAGTGGAAAAATACATGTCTCTAAAATTATTGTGGGGGACTTTAATACACCATTATTACTTTTAGACAGAACATCTCAACAGAGAATGAAAAGGAAACAAATACTTGACTAATACCTTAGAGGATATGGACCTAATAGACATAATCAGGTCTACATAGATGAAAGAAGAACCTGATGAACTCAACAGACCAATCACATGAAATGAGTTTGAATTAGTCATCAAAAACCTACTAAGAAATGCCCAGGACCAGTCGGTTTCACATGTGAATTCTACTAGACATGCTGGAAAGAACTGGCACTGATCCTGCTTAAACTCTTCCAACAAAGAGAAGTGGAGGCAAATTTTGCCTAACTCATTCAATGATGCCAACATCAACCTAATACCAAAGTGAAAAAAGTCACCATGAGAAAGGTAAACAATAGACCAATCCCTCTAATGAACCTAGATGCTAAAATCTTCAACAAAACTACTTGCTAATCATATTCAACAACACATCAGATGGATTATACACCATGACCAATTGGGCTTCATCACCAGTTTCAAGGATGGCTCAACATAAGAAAATCAATCAATGTAAAACACCACATAAACAGATTGAAAGAAAAAATTCACATGATAATCTCTACAGATGCAGAAAAAGCATTTGACAAAATACAGCAGCCTTTCCTGATAAAAAAAAAACCTTCTAAAAATAAGAATAGAAGGAAACTGCCTCAACATGATAAAGGGTATATATGAAAAACCCACAATTAACATCATATTCTGTGGTGACATTCTAAAAGCTTTCCCACTAAGATCTGGAACAAGACAAAGATGCCCACTGTCACTGCTCTTATTTATCACTGTGTTAGAAGTACTTGCTCAAGGACTTAGGCAAGAAAAAAGATATAAAAAGCATCCAATTTGGAAAGGAAGAAGTAAAAATATCACTATTTGCAGATGTCAGGATCCTATATCTCAAAAGCCCTGAGAAATGTACAACAAAGAATTTAGAGATTATAAATAAGTTCATTAAAGTGGCAAGTTATAAGAGTAATGTGAAAAAAGCAGCAGCATTTTTGTACACCAATAATGAACACTCTGAGGAAGGAATAAAGAAAAAAATTCCTGGAGCAGTTTGATATTACTGATGAATGCCAAAAGGAAATATTGGATTATGTTTGTAAACTGGTCTTTTCCTCTGGGGGTATTGGAGTGTATTGGAATCAGAGGCTTTACTTTTGCTTAATTAAATTCTGATTAGGGCTTTGATTGGGCCACAACAGTAGGGCATTGAGTCCCTGCCCCTTGGTGGGCAGGAACTCACAGATAAAAGACATGACGAAGGCAGAGTTGGAGTTTTGATGCTGGAGTTTTGGGTTTTTTTTAAAACAATTTATTGAAGTATATCACTCGTACATGAACATACACAAATCATAAGTGTTCAGTAAACATTGTGAACTTACAAAACAAACACGCATAACAGCATACAAGGCTGCCACACATCACTCCCACACACACAAACACCCTGCATTGCTGTGAAACATCTGTTAACAAATCATGAAAGAGCATTGTCAAAGTATCTCCACCAGCTATAGCCCATATCTTCCATATCCCTATACATTTTTTAAGGATTTATTTATTTATTTATTTGCTTTTTATCCATTTTTACACCCCTCCCCATTTTTGCTGTTTCTTTGTTCATTTCCTGGGCAACTCTGTGTCCATTTCCTGCCCTCTCTTCTCATCCTTCTCCTGCTATCTTCACTGGGATTCAATCCTTGGAAACTCTGATGTGGGAGAGAGGCATCCTATTACATGTGCCACCTTAGTTCCTGGTTTTTCAGTGAGTTTTGCCTTGGCTCTCCCTTGTATCATGCTCTTGTTATGTCATCATATTGCTGCATGGCTTGCAGGGCTTGGTGGTGCACTTGTGTGTGGGGAATGGCAGCTCACCCATTGATGCTGGAGTTTTGATGCTGGATTTTTGAGCTGGAGCCCAAGAAGTGAACACACAGGAGAAGAACACAGAGGAATAGAAAGGGCTCCTTAGACATAGCAGAAGCCCTGGTGAAAGAGACAGAGCCATTCACCTGATAGTTTACAGCTGGCCTTGTGGAAAAAGCACAGCAGCTGAGCCCAGAGAGAAACAGATCCCTGGTAAAAGAGGAACCCAAGAAACCTGAAATCTTAGCAGACATCAGCAGCCATCTTTCTCCAACATATGGCAATAAACTTTGAGAAAGAGATATCTTGTGCTTTACGGCCTGGTAACTGTAAGCTTCTACCCCCAAATAAATACATTTTATAAAAGCCAACAGATTTCTGGAATTTTGCATCAGTACTGCTTTGGCTGACTAATAATTTTCCTATTTACAATAGCAACAAAAATAATCAAATACTAAGGAATAAATTTAACTAAAGATGTAAATGACTTGTATGCCAAAAACTGCACAACACTGTTAAAGGAAATCAAAGAAGACCTACATAAATGGAAGAATATTCCCTGTTCATATATAGGAAGATTAAACATCATTAAGATATCTATCCTACCCAAACTGATTTACATATTTAATGCAATCCCAATAAAAATTACCACAGCATTTTTTTTAACTGAATTGGAAAAGCTAACTATGAAATTTGTTTGGAAAGGCAAGAGTCCCCAAATAGCTGAAGACATAGTGAAACAGAAAAATGAAATCAGAGGAATCAGGTTACCCAACTTTAAAACACACTACAAAGATACACTGGTCAAAACTGCATGGAATTGGCACAAGGATAGACATATTGACCAATGGAACAAATTGAGAGTTCTGATATAGATGCTAACAGATATAGTCAACTGATATTTCCCAAGGCCACCAAGCCCATTCAAATTGGAGAGAAAGTCCTCTTCACCAAATGATGCATGGAAAACTGGATATCCATATCCAAAAGAATGAGAGAGGAACACCACCTCACACCTTATACAAAAATTAACTCAAGATTGATCAAAGATCTCAATATAAGAGCTAAGATGGTAAAGATCTTGGAAGATAATGTAGGGAAGCATCTACAGAATCTAGTATTAGGAAATGGTTTCATGAAATTCACACCCCAAGCATGAGCAATGAAAAAAAAAAAGATAAATGGAACCTCCTCAAAATTAAATACTTTTGCACCTCAAGGGAGTTTGTCAAGAAAATGAAAGGTAGCCTACACAATGGGAGAAAATATTTGGTAACCTTATATCTGATAGGTGCCTAATATCCAGCATATATAAAGAAATCCTGCACTTTGAAAATAAAAAGACAAACCCATTTAAAATATGGGCAAATGATTTTAATAAATTCTACTCCAAAGAAGAAATACAAATGGCTAAAAAGAACATGAAACAATGCTTAACATCACTAGCTATTAGGATAATGCAAATCTAGAATGAGATATCACCTTACACCAATTAGACTGGTGGCTATTAAAAAAAAAACAGAGGACTACAAATGTTGGCGAGGGTGGGAAGGAATGGGAACCCTTCTCCACTTCTGGTGGGAATGTGGAATGGTGCAGTCATTGTGAAGGACAGTTTGGTGGTTCCTCAGGAAGTTAACTATAGAAGTGACATATGATCCAGCAAATCCCACTGCTGAGTATATACACGGAAAAATTGAAAGCAGGGACATGAATAGATATATGCACACAAATGTTCATAGCAGTATTATTCACTATTGCTAATAGTTGGAAACAACCCAAATGTCCATCAAAATATTAATGGATAACAAATTGTGGTATATGCATACAATGGAATATTACTCAGCTGTAAGAAAAAATGTAGTATTAACATACTAGATAACATGAATGAATCTTGAAGACCTTATGTTGAGTGAAGCAAGTCAGGCACTGAAGGACAAATATTACAGGACCTCAATGATATGAATTAAGCAAATTGGGCAGACTCACAGAGCTAGAGTCTGGAAGATTGATTTACAGGAGACAGAAAAGTAGAGGAAGGTTGTGAACCAACGTCCACAAGGGCAAAATCTATGATAAGGTGGAAGGGTGTAGTTGTGCAGTGGATGGGCATCACAGTGGTGCAGTGATACTATTGGATTGGGAAGTGCTGGTTTGTGAGTGCGGTAGGGTGAGGAACATGGGGTGGACTGTCCATGAAAGTGGGGGGAGGGCTGGGGGAGGGACCAGTGAACACTGGGGATTTGGAATATGTGGTTAAAACTACAACATTGGAAATAATCTTTAGGCAATATGCTGGGGAAGGCTACTAATTTAGGATGTTGGATGTGGGGGCATATTTGGGACAGTGTGTACCTGGGGCAGGCTTTTAGGGAGTGTGTGTGTGTTTATCTTGTCATAGTACCTTGCATCAGAGGGTGGAAGGCCCACATAATGAGCCAGAATGTGTTGGACTCCCATTTGGGGAGTCCTGCTATGTTCTCAAATTGAGGGGTGGGAGTCTCTTGAGAACAATAGCAGTGCCCAATAGGGGAGGACAGGCCAAGATGTGAAGCCTTCAATGTTGTTGCAAGGAACTATGAATCTTGTTCTTCAAGGAGTGAAGCTTGGTGGTTGCCATGGATCTTGAGGGTAGGGCAATGGAAGGATAGGATAAATGAACATGGGGTGCTTTGGAGGCAATGGAAGTGTTCTACATGATCTTCCAATGATGGTAAAGGCTATGTTAAATTTCTTTAAAATTTTTAAACTGTATGGTCCAAAATGTAAATCATAATGTAAATCTTAGACTATGGTTAGTAGCAATGTTTCAATATCTATGCATCTACTGTAACAATCCACATGTAAACATTTTATTACTAGGGGAAAGGGGAAAAGGGAAAGATGTTGGGTACATGAGAATCCCCTATATTCTGTATGTGACTTTTTTGTAACCTAAAGCTTCTTGGAAGAAAAAATGAAAAAAAAAAAGACACTGGGGGAATAAATATAAGAAAATATCACTGTACATATAAGATAACAGATCTTACAAAGATGAAAGACAATGTCAATTTTTTTTAACTTTATATTTTTAATTATTTTCTATTATTCCAAATTTGCTTAATTTTTTGTATTTTATTTATTACTTTAAAAATTATCATTATTATTTCATTTTCTTATTAATTGTATTTGGTTAATTTCTTAACTTCATTTTTGAAGAAGTTTTGGATCACAGAAGGGTTACAACTGTGACGGGGAAGATCATTAGTGTGGGGAGTCAGTGATGGGGGATGCAAGGGAGGTGGTTCACCTGGGCCATACATATAAGGCATATAAATGTGATCAAGTGTTCATGGGATATTGTCACAGTGGGTGGATATTCACAGTATAACTGAAAGAATATTGAATTCCCATGCTGGGGAGCTCTGCCACATTCTCTAAGAGGACAACCAGAAACCCCTGAATGCAGGGGCAGTGACTAGTGAAGGAGGAAAAACTAGTGACAGGCCCTTGTTATTGATGAATATACTTATGAACCTTTACTTTTGAAGTTGAAACTTAGCCTAGTATTATAGAGTGCCTAAGAGTTACATCCTGAGACACTCCTTTTTGCCCAAATGTGGCCCTTTCTCTAAATTGAACTCTGCATATAAATGCTTACCTTTCCCCCAGCATGTGACATGACTCCCAGGGATGAGCCTCCCTGGCACTGATGATTGCTATGAAGAACCAACAAGCATTTCAACTGGAAAAAGGCCTTGACCAAAAGGGGGAAATGGTAAAACAAATGAGTTTATATGGCAAAGAAATTTCAAAGTGAGTTGGGAGGCCATTCCAGAGGTTACAGTTATGCATGTCTCAGTAGGATCTCATTGACTGCCAAAGTAAATATAGCCTCAAATAGCAGAGACATCCAGATACTCTAGGCAGGGCAGACAGCTCAGGAGTTTGGTGTCCTGCTAGGGGGCCCTAGTTAGGAACTTATGCTCCCCAGAGTTACAGAGTTGGGCTTTGGTGTGGTTTCCCTAAACATTCCTCTTCTGCCCATTCTATTTGAACTTATAGTTAGTGCTAGATTTGATAGTTGTATGTCCAAGAGACTTAAATCTTTGGGCTGTCCATGTGCCAGCTGGGCCCTGAGTCTCAAAAGAGTTGCAACACCTACACTACAGTTCATTGGGCTCACCCCAGACAACTAACAAAGAGATGATGATGGACAATGACCATCCCAAGGAACAGAGAGAGTCTGCAACTTCAAGCAAGATAGTTCCATCATTCTGCCCCATTGGATCTAAGCCCCCTCTCACTTACAGGTGGAGTGGACATCACCATCCCAGTATCCACAGAACTGGGGAGTTAACAATGGACTAGAGTAGACCTACTGGTATTCTACTATAGATTTATTGTGATTCTAGCAATAGAAGAATATTTATCACTGTTGTGGAGGCAGGGGCCATTGGAGGTTCTGAGGGGAGGGAGAGGGAAAAACTGGTGTAATACGATCACATTTTGGGGACTTTTAAAGTATATTTAAAAAAAATAAAAAACTACCTTTTAAGAAAAATGAAAAGCTACATTAAAAAAGAGTACAATTATTAAAAAGTGCTATAATCACTTTTTAGCAAATGTTCCACACCAATGCACTGTGTTGGTGGTGGGATGGTATATGGGAATCCTTCAGTTTATGCATGATTTTTCTGTAAACTCATAACTTCTCCAATACGAAGCTAAAAAAATAAATAGAAAGATCTCTGTCCAAAAAATAAAAAATAAAAAGTAAGTTATTTGTGTGTTTAGTTTGGTTAGTAGGTCCCGTACAAGTAATGGTATAGGGAACCCAGGCATGTAAAGAAACTGTGTAGATAGGGATTATGGGCCTTTCCCCTGATAAGGAGTGATAGCCATGGTTCTTGAGGAAAGAAGACCCTGTCTTTTATTTGAAATGGAATAAGTTGCTCTGGTGTCTCCCCAAACATCAGTGAGCTCTTTTTTCCCCCCACTATCATAGTTATATAGGGCTCCTTGGGAAAGTTTAGAGGTGACCCAGATCCTTTCATTCAGAGTCATTCCCAAAAAGCTGAAGTATTTGGCAAACAGGTTTGTAGAAGGGTTTTAATTCTTCCTCTTTTGGGTGTTAGAAACACTCTCACTTCCAATATCCTTCCCTTCTGCAGTAGCAACATTGTTGTTGCCCTATGTGAGAGTAATTTTTATTTAATTGGTACAGGGGCTCAGGATTCTTACCCATGATCACTTGTGAACATCAGATGATGTCCTCTTTGTCTTCAGCAAATTGCAGCCCAAAGCCATTACCAGTAGAGGTGCTTGGTGTCTCATATGCTGTTGCTTTTGTTTCTCCTGAGCCTGATCTCAGTTGTTATAGACTTTAAAGGAAATCTCAACTATTAGAGACATAGACATACCTAATCACCTGTAGCAGTTTGATATTGTTTATGAATTCCAAAAAGAGATATTCAATTATGTTTGTAAACTTGCCTGTTCTTCTGGGCATTTTAGATTGTATAAACTTCAGAGGTTACACTTTTGCTTGATTAGATTATGATTAAGGCTTTAATTGGGCCACATCAGTAGGACATTAAGTCCCCACCTATCAAGGTGGCAGGGACTCATGAAGAAACCACACAGCAGAGGAGGGAGGTTGGAGTTTTGATACTGGAGCCCAGGAAGTAAGCACACAGACAAGCAGATATTTTAGGAAACAGAAGGCTCCATTAGACATGGCAGAGGCTCCAGGAAGAGAGAAGAGCCATTCCCCTGACAGTCTACATCTGGCCTTGTGGAGAGAACAGAGTAGCTGAGCCCAGAGAGAAACAACCTCCAGGAGAGAGATGAGACTTATCCTAGCCTACAGCTGATATTGGAAGAATCTGGGACCATGGAGCCTCAAGAGGAAGAGGAAGGTTGAACATCAGCAGCCACGTTGCTCCAACATGTAGCAACAGACTTTGGTGAGGGAAGTAACTTACACTTCATGGCTTTGTGACTGTAAGCTTCTACCCCAAATAAACACCCTTCACAAATGCCAACAGGTTTCTGGTATTTTGTACCAGCAACCCTTTGGCTGACAAATACATCCCCCTTCCAAACTTTGTAACTTCTTTTTTATATCAGTGGCACATTGACTAATGAAGATCATATTGTCTAGTCTCCTACTGTCTGGGTGTTCTGGATCTAGAACAGTTTTTTCTCTCTACACCTCAAATAATCTTGAGAAAAGTAGACAGGTTTTCTTTTAGCATTTTATGTACCTGCTGGATGTTTCCAAAACCTTTTGGTCATGGAACTCCTTTCTGCTTCCCTGTTATGATGCATTCTTTATATTTATTTAATTTGGCCTGATCCCCAGGGTCATTTGGGTTCCAACCATTTTGTGGCCTTGGACTGCAATTGCTGCTGATGCTTGGGTTAGGTTGTTTTCTCAGGCATGAGAAGGGCACTCATGAGGACCTGCATATCTACCAGGTGGGGTTATGTAACAAAGATAGAAGTGAAGAACTTATCCATTCTTTTATGGTCATTGCAATTAAAGGTCGTATTGTTCTTTCAATTATATAGATTGGAAGTGGGGAAATGAGAATGCATATTATATATATAAACCCTCTGGTGTTTCTCTGATCGTGAGGTCCTATGGGAACTTGTCTAAGTGGGAATTATTCTTCTTTGGATTGAGTATTTCCTGGGCTAAATTGATACCCAGTCAGGTATGGGAAGGGGAGACCATATCATCTGGAGAAGTAGGTTAAATGGGGTACAAAACTGAATTGGTGGCCTCAGGAATGTTAATAGAGTTTCTCCCATCTCTGATATATTGTGCAAGTGCCGAGGGAGATGCCAATTAGGGTAAGATTAAATCATCATCAGGTTTTGAGTTGGTGACACAGTTTAGCTTGCTTTGTCTGAGACCCATTCCTCTGGACCATAATTTTGCATTTCTTCAGCAAGTTCTTATTTTGATATAAAGATAGAAAGGATTGAACATAAGGGATCTTTTTCCAGTTTTCTTCACTATTAAAATATAAATCTAATTGTAGAATAGTATCATAATTCAAAGGTCCATTTTCAGACCAGCATTCCCCCAATTTTAATTTATACTGAGGCCAGACCATGTTAAAAAAGAAAGTCATCTTTTTTCTTTCTTGTAGGCTTACAGCTGAACAAGACCAATTTTGTAAGATACATCCCAAAGGACTATACTCAAGTATTATATTAGTATTACCCATGGTGATAATTTTGTCTGTGAGCAATTAAAAAAAAAAAACTTACACACTAAGGAGTTTATTTTTGGGTTATAGACACTGTGTTGTTTTAAGTGTGCCTTTCACAGAATACTACTATTACCTGGCAGACAGAATATGCTCTGGTTGTCCAGGTTGGGAGACATTATGTCAATCTAGCCTCTCCATCAACACCTTATCCTTTCACAGCTGACTTGTTCTTCAGAAGCTGAGGTTTCAGATAAGAAGGTGGTGGGCACTCTAGAAGCATTTAATTTCACAACCCGTGTACATGATTGCATGTCTCTATTGATTATAACCAGAAAGGAAACTCTACTCTAAATTACCATGGCATTTTCTTTTATTATTATTATTTTATTTTAAAGAAGATTTAAAATAAATGTTACTTAAAACTTATAAAGGATTCCCATATGTGCCACTCCCTCCTCCTCCCACACTTTCCCACAATAACAACATCTTTCATTAGTGTGCTACATTTGTTACAATTGCTGAACACATATTTAAGCATTGCTACTAACCATTCACTACAGTGTACATTATAGCTTACACTCTGCCCCACATAATTTTGTAGGTTATGACAAAATATACAATGGTATGTATCTATCATTGCAATGTCATGCAACTCCAATATCTCAAAAGTGCCCCCATATTATACCTATTCTTCCTTCTCCCCTCCCTCAGAACCACTGCCTTTATGTCAAAGATAAAAGTTCTTTGATTACTAGAATAATAAGTCTACAGTAGAATAATAATAAGTCTACTTTAACCCATTGTTCATTCCCCAATCTTGATAATTTTGGGATGGTAATGCCTACTCTGCTTCTAACTGAGAGGGAGTTTAGATCCCTTAGGGCAGATGGATGGAACTATCTTGTTTGCAGTTGCAGCCATCTCTGTTCCTTAGGATGAGTGTTGTCCATCATCTCCTTGTTATTTGTCCTGGGTGAGTCCAATGAACTGGAGAATAGGTGTTGTAACTCTGCTGATATTCAGGTTTCAACTGGCAGATGAACAGACCAAAGATTTAAGTCTCTGGGACATATATTTAACAAGTCCCACTATGAGAACCTATGTGACTAAATTCTCCAATTTTGTCTTTCACTCTTGGGACTCAAACTTTATTTTGAGGTTACCAGTAAATACTCAGGAGTCAAGGCTCAAACCTTTCTCTTCAACTTGTGGGCTAAAGGAGATGTTACAGGGATGGGAGGTGGGAGTTTGTGTGGTTTGATTGGCTAGGTGTAGATTCTCCCATATATGGTAAGGCAGGCTTTTGACTAGATTTTTCTTCTTAAAGGAGCTCTCATATTGAATATGTTTCAACTTCTTTCTTGAATCACTCATCTTTGGTTCCCAAGGAGATGATTTTATTTCCTGTAGTCTCAGAGGTTGTCTAAGGACACCAGTATGGGTTTCTGCACATGCTCAAGTTTATTTATCTGCAAACCATCTCAAAAGGGGGAAAAAGGTGCTAATAATTGGTTTTGATCAGATTCAGTACTATCTTATTGGACAGAATTACAATTTTAAGAAGACAAAATACCATGTGAAATATGAAGGGTTTCCACAGAAGAGGTGAATTGAAGTGCTGGGTTTTTTCAGTGTAAGAAATTTGCACTTTTGAGGGTGTCAAGATCTGAGAGAGAGCTGAGCTAGACGTGATCTGAGATGCATGTTAAATGTAGTAGAAAAAAAAAAAGTCAAAGCCACAATGGAAGTAAACCATGAAGCCTTTAATCACTTACTGTGACAATATAAACAAGAATATAAAGCAAGATGGCTACTCCCATCTAGTTCATTTCCTCAAGGAATGGCACCATTGGTAGAGGGTCAGAAAGATCACCACCAACATGGGTATCTCTCATTGCTAAGGTTTTCCTCCAAAAATGCCCCTGCAGTTTTCATGAACCCAGAATGTAGGGATGGATGTAGAGGGGTTTCTAGTAGTGGAAACTGCATAGTAGTAAGAGCAGAAAAAGTGTCAAGTTGTTCTCTTTCCTGGAAGATATGGAGGTCACAGCTGAGATTCCTGATACAGAAGGTCTTGATTTCGAGCTCCTGAAGGCAGGCACCTCCACTAGTAATGCATAATGCACAAGAGCATGACCAGGCAAGGGTCCCTGAGTCCTTGATTGTCAAACCCTCCCTATAGACCTCGATTGTAGCTGCAATCAAGTCTGTGAACTAAGTCTTCATGGGAGAGTACCTTTCCTTCTTTGTGATATTTGTAATAGCTTCTGGTCAGGACTGAAAAATCACATGTAAATTTTTTTAATCAAGTGCAAGTCTCTTCAACTACACCTCTTCATGATATAAGACTCTAGTGAGAAATATAGACTATTCCAACATTGATCCCAATGGGTCATACTTTGAGGTGCTATATAATTAATTGCATTTTTAATATGAGGCAATGGCAGATCAAGGCTATGATCAAAATCACTCCAAACACATTGACTAGGTCTGTCAGGAGGATTGAATGTAGCCATAACTACAAACATTGCCAGGCTACAAAAAGATGTATTATAATATATTGGATCTATTCTGGAGAGCCAGGAACCTTTCTTTTTAAGTTTTCATATGAACCTTTTTACCTAGCCTAAGGCACTAATGTATGTACAGCACATCTCTGACCTGTAAGTGGAAGTTTGCTTGCATGCTTTCCAGTGCTGAAGCAGTGTCATGATGGAGTATATCTATAAGAAGTAAAATTTCAGAGGAAATGGTTCCCCTGTAAATGGAGTTCACAAGATTAGGGCTTCTCAATAAGAACATATATATTAATTAGGTGTTTAAGTTAACAAGTTGCCCATTATGACATCACACAGTGGGGCATTCTGCATTAGGTTTCGCAGTATATTCCCAATAATTTAATTTAGTCCTTGGTTTAGTATGACTGCCTGTCATTAAAATTCAAACAGTTTTCTTTGTTCATAATGTCAGTGCACTTTTCTCACAATAGTGGACATCTGGAGGCATTCTGCTTGGAAATTTTTGAAGTGGAAGTCAAATCACTTGTTTCATAGTGAGCACAACCAGGTATGTTTTCATGTCAGCAGTTAAATGAACCCAAGACATGCGCAGCATCTTGTAAAGGCAGCGTGTGCTCATCTCCTAGATGCTGGTTTGTTGTTGTTCTTATTCGTGTATCCCATTCATCATCAAAATTTATATATATAATTTCTTACACTTATCTACATAATTTTTCCAGTAGGCTAATCCACAGAAGGAAAAAAAAGCATTTTAACAAGAAAACATTTTTATACAACTTAATCTGAAAGTCAAATCACGTTTACAACTAGTTAGGCACAAAAATGATTAATCTTATAATAGTTTCTATAATAGGTCTTCCTAACTTTCCATCCTTTGAATTTTTATATTTATCTTAATCTCCCAATTGTTTTAGTCTTTGTTTAGGTATTGGAGGGTGTGAAAATCTCTTTCAGGCCCCCATGGAGACCAAGTTGTCAATAATTATAAAGAAGTGTGTACAGTTGAAGGAAGAGGACAGAGAACCTGATCAAATATATGGTGCAGAAAGGAAGTGTGCTTTCAGGGAAATGTTGCATTGAGACCTCAGACTGACCACATGTGATGAGTAATCTAGACTGGTGTCAACTTTTCCCCATCCATCAGCCACTTAAGCTTGTCCTTTAATTGTCCATTAAAATTCTCAGTTACCCCTGTAGCTTGAAGTGGAGCTTGGAGAGCTCATTAGATGTTTCATCACTGGACCACTGATATATAACAGGGGTCAGAAATCAAAGACCATTATCAGACACAAAATTCAGGAAATCAAAACAAGAAACAAATATAGACTTGTAGGGCCTGGATATTCTGGCCCATGTCAATGGAAAACAAAGGAATTGCCAGTCCAAATAAGGAGAAAGTGTCTATTGCAGTTAAGATTCAGGTAGACCATCTTGATGGAATTAGAGGCCCAACATGATGTACCTACTCAAAACATCCTTGCCTGCAGTTAGTGTGTCTATACTCCAGTAATGTAATGCACAATCTGAGGAGGAAATTGGGGAAAAAATTCCATTTACAATAGCAACTAAAAGAATCAAATATTTAAGTCTAAATTTACTCAAGGACTTAAAACACTGGTATTTAGAAAACTACAATGAATTGCTAAAATAAATTTTTAAAGAGTCCTAAGTAAATGAATGAATATTCAATGCTCATGGATTGGAAAACTAACTACCATTAATAGGTCAATTCTACCCAAATTGATATACAGATTCAATTCAATCACAATAAAAATTCCACCAGCATTTTTAAAGAAAAAGAAAACACAATTATCAAATTTATTTGGAAGGGTAAGGGGGCCCAAATAGCGAGAAACATCTTAAAAAGGAAGAGTGAAGTTGGAGGACTCTTACTTCTGGACTTTAAATTATATTACCTTAGCTACAGTGGTAAAAGCAGCAGGGTACTGGGTATAAATATAGACACATAGACCAATGGAACTGAACTCATGGTTCAGAAACAGACCCTCATATCTATGGTCAGTAATTTTGACAAGGCTGTCAAACCCACCCAGCTGGGGCAGAACAGTCTATTCAACAAATGATGCTGGAAGAACTGGATATCCATAGCCAAAATAAAGAAAATGGAGCCCTATCTCATACCCTATACAAAAATTCACTCAAATGGACCTAACTATAAAATCGACTACCATAAAGCTCTTAGATGAAAATGTAGGGAAACATCTTCAAGACCTGGTGGTATGTGGTGGATTCTTAAATTTTACATTGAAAGCACAAGCAATGAAAGAAAACATGGATAAATGGGACCTCCTCAAAATTAAACATTTTTGTGATTCAAAGGACTTTAATAAGCTGAAAAGGCAGCCCACTCAATGGGAGGAAATATCTGGGAAACACATATGTGATAAGGTTTGGATGTTCATTCTATATAAAGAGATATACAACTCAACAATAAAAGAGCATGCAATCCAATTTTAGAAAGGGACAAAAGTCTTAAACAGACATTTCTCCAAAGGGGAAATACAAATGGCCAAAAAGCACATGAAAAAAAATGTTCAATATCACTAGTTATTAAGGAAATGCAAATCAAAATGACAATCTCATCTGGATGCTTTGATTGTTCCTTGTGCTAGCTCTTATCTTCCTGTTTCTTAGTATGGATTGGTATCTTTTGTTAATACCTAGGCATCTGATAATGTTGGTGATTTTTCTCCATTGATCAATTTCTCTCTCTTGCCTAGTAGATTTATTTCACAGATCTTTCTGTGGTTTTTAGTTTAAAATTTTTTTAAAACTTCAATAATATTACCCTGTTCAAGTAGTCAAAACAGGGGCAGGGAGCTGCTTATAGAGTCCTACCAGATCTATTATGCCTGGGAAAGAATTGGGAGACACCACTTTGTCTTCCTTCACTTTCCTGACTGGACAGAAAATGGGACTCCTGGGCAACACCTTCCATGGAGATGAATCTTTCAATATCCACTAACTCTTCTGAACCAGCAAGTTACGGTAGTTACATATGCCAAAAAGAAACCACACAGCTTTCCACTGCACTGTCTCACTTCTCATGTTGGAATCTGTCCTTTCCTCTCTCTGTTGGCAACTCAGCCACAGATTTTCCCAAGGCTGTTCACTTCAGCTGTGTGTGATGGATTGCATTCCTAGATGCAGGGCCCCCTCCGAGATGATGTATGCAGCGAGCTACTGGTCTGCAAGTCCTCAAAGTGGCTCCCTCAGAGATTTATATTCCTTGTCTCTATTTTATAAGTGAGCTGTGCTCTGCCTGAACCATTCTGATGCCATCTTCTAAATTCCTTTATGTTCTGTGTGAGTAATTTGTGAGTGTATGGGGCTTCCACTTTTCATATTGTGCTGCTGATTTTTAAAAAAATAAGAATGTGTACCATATTTTTCTTCAATGTCAACACAGGTATATAAATATATAAATGTAAATATTGTTGGACATATGGTGAAATGATTAAAACATGATAGTTAGTGAGAAGATGGTAATGGATTAACAGGTAGAGCTGAATGCTCTCACAAAAAACAACAGAAAAAGAGCCAAAAGTTGCCTGAAGGACCTGCTTTGGGGGTCAGCAGACCGGAACTGTACTACACAACTCTCAGGAGGGTGAAAGACAGATAGACAAAGAAGCCAAAAAGAGAAACATGAGTTACCAAGCCCCTGTGGTGGTCTCCTCTCTCCTACCCCCAAGATATTAAGCTGAGGTAAAATCCCCAGAAAACTGTAGCCCACTGAGAGGGGAACAGACATCTTCCTCCCTGTCAGCTGTTTCAATGGAAAAGAGAGGGGAGGTCAGGGTGCTTTGTTCAGTGAATTAGGTGAACAGAGCCCACTTTAAATCTCAGATCTGGAGATTCAACATAGGAACACGGGAAAGCTGAGCCTGGAACACCTCCATGGATATGTGCACTGATGAGTGCCATCTGCTGGCCAGTCTCGAAACTGCATGTACAAAAATTCTTCATCCTCTCTGTATTCAATGCCTGGGAGAAAATCTGTGCCCCGCTAGTGAGTCCCTGGCCTGATTTTGAAAACATAAACAATTTTATTTATTTATTTATTCATTCATTCATTTATTTTAACTGTAGATAAAGTCTTTTATTTTTTTAAAGATACTCAGATTATACAAATTTCACATAAAAAATATAGAGGATTCCCATCTGCCCCACTCCCCACACCTCCCACCTTTTCCCACATTAACAACATCCTTCATTAGTGAGGTACATCCATTGTAATTGATGAACACATTTTGGAGAATTGCCACTGAGCGTGGATTAAAGTTTACATTGCAGTTTACACTCTCTCACACACTATTCTGTAGGTTATGGCAAGATTTCATTTGGCCTGGATCTGTCATTGCAATGTCATTCAGGACAATTCCCAAGTCCCCAAAATGCTCCCATGTTACAAATGTTTTTCCTTCTCCCTCCACTCAGAACCTCCAGTGGCCACTGCCTCTGCATCAATGATATAATTTTTTCCATTGGTAAAATCACAAAAATTCTATAGTAGAGTACCAGTAAGTCTACTCTAGTCCATAGTTCATTCCCTTATCCTGAGGATTCTGGGATGGTGATGTCCACTCCACCTCTAATTGAGAGGGGGCTCTGATCCCATAGGATTGATTGATGGGACTCTCTTGCTTGCAGTTGTAGACTCTCTCAGTTCCTTGGTATGGTAGTTGTCCATCATCACCTCCATGCTGGTTGTCCTGGGTGAGGCCAATGAACTGGAGGGTAGGTGTTGCAACTCCATTGAGACTCAGGGCCGAGCTGGCACATGGACAGCCCAAAGTTTTAAGTCTCTTGGATGTACACTTACCAACTCTAGTACTAATAATAGGTTCAAATAGAAGGACAGAAGAGCCGTGTGTATCTAAAACACAACTGAGTCCAACTCTGTCACACTAGGGAGCATAAACTCTACAGTAGGGCCCCCTGGCAAGGCACTAAACTCCTGAGCTACCTGCCCTGATTATAATGTCTGGATGTCTCCAGAGCCCTCAGGAGACCTGCTATTTGGAGTAGTATCTACTTTGGAGTCAAAGATATCCTGCTGAGATATGCATAAGCATAACATCTGGAATGACCTCCCAACTCACTTTAAAGTGTCAGCCAATATAAATTCATTTGTCTTTACCTTTCCCCCTTTTGGTCAAGGTCTTTTTCCAGTTACATTGCTAGTTGGTGCTTGGTAGTAATCCCTCAATACCAGAAAGGCTCATCCCCAGGACTCATGTCCTACACTGGGGGGGAAGATAATATATTTACATGCTGAGTTCAACTTAGAGAGTGACCATATTTGAGCAACAAGATGGCTCTCAGGAGGTAACTCTTAAGCACCCTATAATACTGGGCTAAGTTTCAATTTCAAGAGTAAAGTTCCATACATACAGTCATCAATATCAAGGGCCTATCAATGGAGCATCCTCCTTCACTAGTCATTGCCCCTGTACTTGTAGGAGTCTTGTGGCTCTATTAAAGAATGCAACAGAGATCCCCAGGATGGGAATTTGATATTTCTTCTGTTATTATGTGAATCTCCACCTACCATGACAATGTCCCATGAGCACTCAAACATATTTATATGCCTTATATGTATGCCTGGGTGAGCTTTGTACCATGTATCACCCATCACTGACACCCTGCACCAATGTTCTTCCCCTGCCACAGTTGTAACCTTTCTGTGATCCAAAACTTCTTCAAAAAGGAATCCAATAAAATAACTAAATACAATTAATAAGAAAATGAAATAATAATGATAATGATAGTGTAAAAATATGAAATAAAATTAAAAAAAATAAAAACAAAAATTTGGCATAATAAAAAATAATGAAAAAAGATCAAAGTTTTTTTGGCATTTTTCCCTTTCATCACTGTACTATCTGTTGCCATATATGTATAGTGACATTTTTTCCATTTATTCACCCAGTGTCTTACTTTTTCCTTTTTTCATTTAGTCCTCAAAGAGGTTTTAGGTTACAGAAAAATCATATACCAAATACAGGGGACTCCCATACAGCCAATATTTTCCACCTTTTCCCTCTGGGATGGTACATTTGTACAACTGATGTACAAATATTGAAGCATAGCTAATAACCACAGTAAATGGTTTTTATTATGGTTTACATTTGGGACCATACACTTTTATAAACTGAAAAGCAATTCAACATGGCCTGTATCCATCATAGCAAGATCATGTAGAACACTTCCATCTCCCCAAAAATGCCTCCAGTTCCATCTGTTCTATTCCTCCCACCCCTTTAACCACAGGACCATTGGCAACCACCAGGCTCCATTCCTTGAAGGACAAGATTCATTGTTACTTGAGGGTTTGACACACTGGGCTTCCCTCCCCTATCAGGCATCACCTATGCTCTCGAGAGATTCCTACCCCTGTCTTGAGAACATAGCAGACCTCTCCAGGATGGGAGTCTACCACCTTGCTGCTCATTATGTAGGTATCCACTGATTGATACAACACACTATGGCAAGATGAATACTCACTCACTCCCTAGAAGCCTGCCCCAGGTGTGCCTGGTCCTGAATGCCTCCCACATCCTACACCCCAAACTAGCAACCCTCACTTGCCATGTTTCCAAAAGAGAATTCCCAATAAAAATGTAGTGTCAGCCATATTCTGCCAATCCCCAGTGTTCTCCTGCTCCCTCTCTCAACCCTTCCCCTAACTATGGACACTCCTTCCCACCCTCCACATCCCATAACTTGACAAAACAGCACCACACAAACTAAAAGTAGCATTACACCCCTGTCATGCTCCTCCACAGTACAACTGCACACTTCCACGTTATCATAGATTTTGCCCATATGGGCATTGGCTCATAACCTTCTTTTCCTTTTCTATTTCCTGTAAACCTATCTTCCAGACTCTAGCTCTGTGAGTCTGCTCAATTTGCTTAATTCATATCAGTGAGGTCCTGTATTATTTGTCCTTTGATGCCTGGCTTGCTTCACTCAAAACAAGGTCTTCAAAATTCATCCATATTATCCTGTGTGTTAATACTGTATTCCTTCTTACAGCTGAGCAATATTCCATTCTATGTATATACCTCAATTTGTTTAACCACTCATCTGTTGAAGGGTATTTGAGTTGATGCCTACTTTTGGCAATAGTGAATAATGCCGTTATGAACATTGGTGTGCATATATCTGTTTGTGTCCTTGCTTTCAGGTCTTCTGGGTATACATCCATCAGTGGAATTGTTGAATTGTATGGCAGTTCTATAGTTAGTTTTCTGAGGAACTGCCAAACTGTTCTCCACAGTGGCTGGACCATTCTACATTCCTACCACTAGTGAATGAGGTTTCCCATTCCTCCACATCCTCTCCAACACTTTTAGTCCTCTGTTTTTTTTTTAATAGCTGCCAGTCTAATTGGTATAAAATGTTATCTCATTGTAGTTTTGATTTGCATTTCACTAATAGCTAGTGATGTTGAGCATCTTTTCATTTGCTTTTTAGCCATTTGTATTTCTTCTCTGGAGAAGGGTCTATTCAAATCAATTTTCATTTTTAAATGAGTTGTTTGTCTTTTTGTTTTTGAGGGGTAAGCTTTTTTTATATATGCTGGAAATTAGGCCCCTATCAGATATATGGTTACCAAATATTTTCTCCCATTGAGTAGGCTGCCTTTTTATTTTCTTGACAAACTCCTTTGAGGTGCAAAAGTTTTTAATTTTAAGGAGGTCCTATTTATCTATATTTTCTTTCATTACTCAAGCTTTGGGTGGAAAGTTCATGAAACTTTTTTGCTAATACAATATCCTGGAACATTGCCTTTCCTCTGTGAGAGTCTGGATATTTTAAGTTGACTGCTGTTGGAGGATTCCAAGATCTCTTTTTTCTTCAGGGATGAGTCATGTGGCAGTGGAAAATGCGCTGGGCATGGACCAGCAGTTTGCTTTTCCAGACCTGAACACAGATAATGAGAGTGGAAGAGGAAGTACAGCAAGCAAAGGGCCCTATATAACTCTTAATTTGGGGAACAGAGAAGCTTCAAAAGGACACTATGATAAAGATAGTTCAGGGTGGAGTTGTAGTAAAGATAAGGATGCCTACAGCAGTTTTGGGTCTTGTGATTCAAGAGGAAAGCCCTGTTATTTCAGTGATCGTGGAAGCTGATCAAGAGGAAGGTTTGATGACAGACCAAGGAGTGACTATGATGACAATGGCAGTCGTGGTGACAGGACTGACTTTGGCAAATTTGAATGTGGTGGACATAGTCGTTGGTGTGATAAATCAGATGAAGATGACTGGTAAAAACCACTTCCACCAAGTGAACGCTTGGAGCAGGAACTCTTTTCTGGAGGAAGCGCTGGAATTAACTTTGAGAAATATGATGATATACTAGTAGAGGCACCTGGCAATAACTGTCCTCCACATATTGAAATTTCCAGTGGTGTTGAGATGAGAGATAATCATGGGGAACATTGAACTCACTCGTTAACCTGTCCTACTCCAGCACAAATGTATGCCATACCTATTATAAAAGACAAAAGAGACCTGATGGCTTGTCCCCAAACAGGATCTAGAAAAATGGCAGCATTTCTCTTACCCATGTTGAGTCAAATTTATACAGATTGTCCAGGAGAGGCTTTGAAGGCTGTGAAGGAAAATGGAAGGTATGGGTGCTGCAAACAATATCCAATCTCCTTGGTTTTAGCCCCAACAAGAGAACTGGCTTTACAGATCTATGAGGTGTGTTTCAGCACCTTATCTCATCTTGTCCTCACCATAGCCAGACAGAAAATTTTCCTACCAGTTTAGAGTTCACCCGTGTGAGGTTTATGGTGGTGCTGATATTGGCCAGCAAATTAGAAGCTTAGAACGTGGATGCCACTTATTAGTGGCTACTCCAGAACATCTAGTAGATATGATGGAAAGGGGAAAGATTGGATAAGACTTCTGCAAATAATTAGTGTTGGATGAAGCTGATTGGAGGATTCATACGGGGTTTGAACCTCAGATACATTATATAGGTGAGCAAGATACCATGCCACCAAATGGTGTGCACCATACCATGATGTTTAGTGCTACTTTTCCTAAGGAAATTACAAAGGCTTGCTCATGACTTCTTGCATGAATGTATCTTCTTGGCAGTAGGCAGAGTTGGCTCCACCTCTAAGAACATCACGCAAAAATAGTTTGGGTGGAAATATCAGACAAATGGTCATTTCTGCTTGACCTCCTAAATGCAACAGGGAAGAATTAACTTGACCTTATTGTTTGTTGAGACCAAAAAGGGTGCAGATTCTCTGGAGGATTTCTTATACCATGAAGAATATGCTTGTACCAGTATCCATGGAGACCGATCACAGAGAGATAAAGAGGAAGCCCTTCACCAATTCTGCTCAGGAAAAAGCCCAATTCTAGTTGCAACTGCTGTAGCAGCAAGAAGACTAGACATTTCAATATGAAACATGCTATCAATTTTGATTTGCCAAGTGATATTGAAGAATATGTACATCACATTGGACATACAGGAGGTGTAGGAAACCTCAGTCTTGCCAACTCATTCTTCAATGAAAGAAATATAACATCACCAAGGATTTGTTGGATCTTCTTGTTGAAGCTAAACAAGAAGTGACTTCTTGGTTAGAAAATATGGCTTATGAACACCACTACAAGGGTAGCAGTTGAGGACATTCTAAGACTAAATTCAGTGGAGGATTACATGCCAAAGACTATCAACAAAGTAGTGGTTCCAGCAGTTCTTGCTTTAGTAGTAGTCAGGAGCCAGCAGCCATAGTGGTGGAGAAAAGGATTTAGTGTAGGTGCCTATGGAGGCTTCTAAAATAGTGATGGATATGGAGGAATTTATAACTCCCAGGGTTTGACTGGTGGGACAACTGAATCTGCCTTGAACCAAAGTCACCCTTTCAAACAAGTTAATATGGAAGCCACATGTAACTTAGCCAGACTATACTGTATAGCTTCAAAGAACTTGCAGTACATTACTAACTGTGATTCTCCTTTTAAAAATTTTTTAAAAGGTCACAAGAAGAAATGAAAGGAACAATCAGCAGCCCTATTCAGAAGTTGGTTTGAAGATTAAAATTGCTGTAGTTTGGAGTTATCCTCTACTGTTTATTCCCACCCCAAACTGTATTTATAATTTTGTGACAGATGATCATTTGTTTGCTAATGTACTGTGACTTTAATGTTAGACAACTTATTATTTTGATGTCCTGTTGGCTCAGTTATGCTCAAAATATCAATTGTTTTGACAAAATAAATTTACTGAACTTGAGCTAAAATCAAACCTTGGCACAAAGGTGTGATACTACTCAACACAGGAATCATTATTTCCTCCATAAATATAAGAAAAAATGAAGCAGTAGCCTAATTAAGCCTACATTAGGACTGACTGATAATTGCAAACTGGGGCTTTAGGTGGGGAGTCATCCTAAAACAATTAGTTTTTAATGTGGCAAGTTGTACTATGTTAAATTCTTGCTCACTTTATCTTGGGTAGGCACTTAGAACCTGATAGTTTTTTCTAAGAAGCCATTGCAGTCATAACAAGGTATTGTATGCATACATGCATACATTTTTCAAAGTATTCTTTCTTTGAAGTTAATACAAGTAAATACAGCAATTCGTCTTTTAATGTTTAGGCAGTTCATTCACTGTAAGTTAGCCAAATGTGGGCATTTTATTACAGGGAAAGCTTAAAGTTTTGATAATTTAATGTATCTTGGGAGATTTGACATATTTAGATTTTATTTACTTATTTATCCCTTATTTACTTATTTTCTTCTCAGCTGTGACTCCAGGCAGGATCCAAAGAGAAGCTTTATAATCTCCTCTCTGGGTTTTATGTAGACTTGCTTTACCCTTCTGTGTTAGCCTCTCAAAGTACTGACTCAGTCATAAAAGGGCAGAGGAAGGGTGGTATTTAGATTTTAAAATGCCCGCCACAAATCAAATTGAAATGGTAGGATTGCTGACCATGGCAGTGACC
Source organism: Cabassous unicinctus (assembly GCA_029593785.1). Lineage (NCBI taxonomy): Eukaryota > Metazoa > Chordata > Mammalia > Cingulata > Chlamyphoridae > Cabassous > Cabassous unicinctus. The sequence goes on along the minus strand of JAQZBX010011094.1, from coordinate 7,873 downwards.
AGCCCTCATTAGTGACCTAGTTGGATTTTGGTCTGTAATGCATGCTATTGTTTGTATTTTTTGGTCAAGAGAGTGGATAGGAAGGATATGTTGCAGGCTTTATTTTAATGAAGATTCACATTACTACGTACAAGCTACATTAAGATGTTAAAATGACACTGTAGACTTTCTAAAAACTCAGAATAACAAACTGAAATCCTTGAGCTAAACACAGGTTGGAAATATATCCCCAATTTTAACTGCACAAGGTATCAATTCTATATAGTGCAGTTTTAATCCATTTTAGTTGCATAGGTTTCCATTATATTATAGTCTTTTTATTCTAAATTTGGCCAAAGATGATTGTCCATCACTAAAAATGCCTCTGTCTCTGGGAATTTTGTGTCCAGAATGCAATTAGCAAATAAAACACTTTTTACAGTGTCATAAGAAGTTGGCAATAGATTTTCACATGTATTGTGCCTTGTTCTACAACTTTACTCAGTAGTTGCACTTGACAGTATTGACGTCATTTATTACAGTGCTATTTCAATTAGTACAGGTTTAAACTCTTATACATTTTACGCAGAACTTTTTACAAGGTACTTATTTTACTGCACAATCAGAATTTTGTTATTTGTTGTATCCTTTAACTTCCAATTTTATTTTGTTTCTTTTGAGACTGCTGAACACAGCTTGTCTAAGAACTAGATTCTAAAAATTTGTTTGGGAGCATGGGAATGGTAGTTGAGAAGAAACCTATTTGTACATGACAGACTTTAGATACTTTCTGCTGCTAGTTTTTTGTAATGTTTATTGAACATTTTGGACAATGTTTATTTCTGCAAGCCTATAAGTGATTATTTGAAAGTTTAAAAGAAACTTGACCAAAAGACAGTGCAAAAACACTCACACTTGAAGATTGAATGTCAGTGTATGTGAAATAGTATATATTTTGGGGTAATGTGTGCTTTAAATGTTAAGTTCTATTAAACTTAATTTTAAAAAGCAGAACTGATATTGGCAGCATAACTATAACTTTCTCACAAATTTTAAGACAAAATTGGCAACTTGAAATTAAAATATGCCAAGGTTTTGATAAAATTGTGCTGAGAAGTTAATTAAACATTTCTAAACATTGATGTGAACTCTCTACTTTCTCAAAGGTCCTGTGAGCTTTGTTAGTTACATGTTTTTGTGTTTTACTTGGTTTTTCATTGACTGTCTAGAATATTGCAATCTTAAAATATGTGGTTATTTTGTGTTGCCAAAATCAGTGACTTTACATTCAGGTTTATAAGTAATATTTTTAGTAAATAAGGTTTCAAAAAACCATGATATGAGAATGGATTAAAAATTTCTGAATGTCATAAATATTGAACCTCAAGTCACCCTAAGTTTAATAATTGCGTATTGAATTAGTTTTAGATGCTAGCATTGCAAGTGCTCTTTATTCTAATTTTACTAAAATAAAATATTGGCATAAGCTCAATAAAAAAAAGATCCTGTAGATGCTTCCCTACACTATCTTCCAAGGTCTTTATGGTCTTGGCTTTTATATTTACATCTTTGATTCTTCTTGAGTTAATTTTTGTATAAGCTGTGAGATGGTGTTTCTCTCTCATTCTTTTGGATATGGAGATCCAGTTCTCCAAGCACCATTTGTTGAAGAGGCCATTCTTTCCTAGTTGAATGGACTTGGTGGTCTTGTTGAATATCAGTTGATTGTATATGCAAGGATCTCTGTTAGAACTCTCAATTCAGTTCCATTGGTCAGTATATCTATCCTTGTGTCAATACCATGCAGTTTTGACCACTGTAGCTTTGTAGTGTGTTTTAAAGTCAGGTAGTGTGATTCCTCCCATTTCATATTTCTTTTTCAATATGTCTGTGGCTATTGAGGCCTCTTGCCCTTCCAAATGAATTTAATAGTTAGTTTGTCCAATTCAGTGAAAAAGGCTATCGTGATTTTTATTGGGATAGCATTAAATCTGTAGATCAGTTTAGGTGAGATGGACATCTTAATAATGTTTAGTCTTCCTATCCATGAACAGGAAATATTTTTCTATTTATATGTCTTCTTTGATTTCACAGTGTTGTGTAGTTTTCTGCATATAAGTCATTTACAACTTTAAATTTATCCCTTGGTATTTGATTCTTTTAGTTGCTATTGGAAATGGGATTTTTTTTCTTGATTTCCTTGACAGATTGCTCATTATTGGTGTATAGAAATGCTACTGATTTTTGCACATTAATCTTATGACCTGTGACTTACTGAACTCATTTATAAACTCTAGAAGCTTAGTTGCAGATATCTCAGGGCTTTCTATGTACAAGATCATGTCATCTGCAAATAGTGAAATTTTTACTTCTTCCTTTTCAATTTGGATGCCACTTATATCATATTCTCACCTAAGTGCTCAAGCAAGTACTTCTAACACCACATAAAATAGAAGCAGTGTAAGTGGCCATGCTTATCTTGTTCCTGATCATAGAGGGAAAGCTTTTAGGATTTCACCATTGAATATGATGTTAGCTGTGGGTTTTTCATATATACCCTTTATCATCTTGAGGAATTTTATTTCTATTTCTAGCTTTTGTAAAGTTTTTATCAGGAAAGATTTCTGTATTTTGTCCAATGCTTTTCCTGCATCCATAGAGTGGATCATTTGATTTTTTCCTTTCAATCTGTTTGTGTGGTATACTACATTGATTGATTTTTTTCTGATGAACCATTCTTGCATACCACGGATGAAACCCACTTGATCATGGTTTGATTTGTTTTTTAATATGGTTACCAAGTATTTTGTTGAGTTTTTTTAGCATCTGGGTTCACTAGAGAGATTGGTCTATTATTTTCCTTTCTTGTGGTGTCTGTTTGGCTTTGGTATTAGGGTGATATTGGCATCATAAGATGAGTCAGGCAATGCTCCTTCTACTTCTCTTTTTTGGAAGATTTTAAGCAGGATTGGTGTAAGTTCTTTCCAGAATGTTTGGTAGAATTCACTTGTGAAGCTGTCTGGTCCTGGGCTCTTCTTAGTTGGGAGACTTTTGATGATTAATTCTATCTTATTACTTGTGATTGGTATATTGAGTCCAATTTCTTTTTTTGGCAATGTAGGTTTCTTGTGTGTTTCTAGGAATTATTCCATTTCCTCTAAATTGTCCATTTTTTTGGCATATAATTTTTCAATATATCCTCTTATGATGTTCTTTATTTCTGAGTGTAGTTGGTGATATACCCTTCCTCTGTTCTTATTTTATATATTTGCATCTTCTCTCTATTTTTCTTTGTTAGTCTAGCTAAGGGTTTGTCAATTTTATTAATCATCTCAAAGAACCAGCTTTTGATTTTGTTTATTTTTTCTAGTGTTTTTTTTTTCCAATTTCATTTAGTTCTACTCTAATCTTTGTCATTTCTTTCTTTCTACTTCCTTTGGAGTTAGTTTGCTGTTCTTTTCTAATTCCTCCAGGTGTGCAGTTAGGTCTTTGATTTTAGCTCTTTCTCCTTTTTTAATATAGGCATTTAAGGCTATGAATTTCCCTCCCAGTGCTGCTTTTGCTGCATCCCATAGGTTTTGATACTTTGTGTTGTCATTTTCATTTGTTTCAAGGTAGTTACTGATTTCTTTTGAGATTTCCTCCTTGACCCAGTGATTGTCTAATATTGTATTGATTAACTTCCATATCTTTCTGCCTAATCTGGTTCTCTGCCCCTTACTGATTTTCATCTTCATTCCATTGCTCTCAGAGCAATTACTTTTTAAAATTTTGATCTTTCTGAACTCATTAAGATTTGTTCTGTGACCTAGCATGTGGTCTATCCTGGAGAATGATCTATGTGCACTTGAGAAGAATGTGTATCTTGCTGTATTTGGGTGTCATATACTGTATATGTCTATTAGGTCCAGGTCTTTAATGTGTTTTTCAAGTTTTTGTTTCTTTTTTGATTCTCTGTTGAGATGCTCTAATGGTGATAATGCAGTATTAAAGTCCCCCACTATACTTGTAGAGGCATCTATTGCTCCACCTCATTTTTTCAGTGCTTGCCTCATGTATTTTGAGGTGCCCTGGTTAGGTTCATAAATGTTTGTGATTGTTCTTTCTTCTTGGTAGATGATATGGGGAACATGGTCAATGGTTTAGGCAGATAAAGCTCTGTTCTCACTAAAACAACAGAGAAAGAACCAGAGGCTGCCTTAGGGATCTACTTTGGGGTACAACAATCTTGGACACTGCTTCCCAACTCCCAGAAGAGTAATGTCAGAGAGATGAAGAAACCAAAACAAGTAATCATGTGTTATTAAACCTCCTGGCTGCCAGGAAGGGCTCCCTTCTCCCAAACCTGAGATATTAAGTGAGAGTAAAACTACTTGCAAATTTTATCTGTCTGAGAGGAGAGCAGATGTCATCCTTCATGCCAGCTCCTTTGGAGATATATAAAAGGAAGGTGCTCTGAGTCACCTAGGAAGGTACTGGACAGATAGAGAAGCCAGGGGAAAATCATGGGTTGTTTGCCTCAGTAGCTGGAAGCAGCACACATACCCAGTCCTCAGGGCAGACAGGCTAGGTGGAGCCCCTGGTTCCATGCTCCAAATGGGAGTGTGACAGCAGATTCCCTGTGATGAAGAAGGGTTTGGGAGGTTGCAGAGTGATTTCTCTGTAGTGAGTTTAGCTAGCAGGGCCTCCCTTGAATATCTGAAGGGAACTGGACTTGACAGTGAGAGGGGAGGGGTATCTCCTCAGGAAGGCTGTCACACCCAACCACCTAGGTAAAGAGAGTAATTACATCAAGTGGTTGGTCAGAAGGATTCTGGTGGACTGCAGGGAATATAGCCTACCTGAGCAAAAAGGGTCAGATAGCCTTCTGAAAGGCTAGTTAACCTAAAGAGGGTGACTAGCTCAGGGAAAGAATTCCTGCCTAGCATATACAAGGTCCCTGGTTTGATTCCTTGCTCTTCCATGAGAAGTGATCCACCAGGTTATCAGGCATCCTGCTGAAACTTTATGTCAGGGAACATATAGACATTCTCTTTGTATTAGCTTTTCTTGGATCTATTTTTTCAAAGAACAAGGTTTTTTTTAAATTTCCCTCATTTTACTCACTAAAACCTGGTTCAAAACATGCAAACGGCAGTCTGCAGGGAGAGTGAGTGATGAACACCAGCACCCTGAGAATATCCTTATCAGTCTAAGACAGAAGGCTGTTTTTCTGTGTTTATTTTTATTTTTTTTCCCATATTTTCTTCTGTCTCCTTTTTTCACATGAGTCACTGCTGCCTTGTTTCTTTTTTGTGTGTTTCCCCTTCCTTTTATCTCTGATTTTTTTTTTCTTTTTTTCGATGTACTCTGACTACACTATTTATTTTCTCTCCTTCATCTTTATATCTTCTGTTTTCTTTTCTTTCATTCCACTTCTTTAATTTGGTCTCTTCAATTATAGCTCTCTCTCCTTTTTTCTCTATTTACTTTCTATTTTTCACTTATTTCTTTCTCTCTTTTTGCTTTCTTTTCCCCTCTTCTTGCCATTCCAGGCTTTTAATTCATTCTGTATATTTTTTCTCTATTTTGTTTCTTGTTTCATTGTTTCTCTTCTGCTTTTCTAATCTTATTCCACTGTGCTTCTTACTTGGGTTAATTTTTCAATTTCCTAGATCTTGTATGGTTTCTCTCCTGCCTTTTACTACTATTATTACTATTATTCTTTTTTCTCTTCCTATCTTTTTCCTTTTTCTCTGGTCCTAATTATTTTTCTTTCAAGGGGACATAAACAACAACAAGGAAATAGAATAAGAAACAAAGTGTCAATGTGAAGCCTTACCACACACACAACAACAACAACAAAATAAAGCCATAGAATAGAAAGAGAAGTTAATCAACTGGATAAACCTATCAAAATAAACAGATGTTTAGACACTAATAAAAATCACAAGCCATACTAAGTAACAGGAAGATATGGCCCAGTTCAACAAAAAAACTGAAAACCAAGAGGAGGTGCAGAACATGGAACAAGTAATTAGAGATATCTAAGCAAATATCATGAATCAATTTAAAGAAGTGAAAAAAGAGATTAAGGATATTAAGAAGACACTGGGAGAACATACTGAAGAAATTGTAAACATACATAAAAAGATAATGGATATGATGGTGATGAATGGCACAATCCAATAAATCAAAAGTACACTGGAAACACACAGCAGAATATTTGAACAGGCAGAGGTAAAAATAACCAATGTGGAAGACAGTGCATCTGAAATCAGATAGTAAAAGAGATAGATAAAAAGGTAGAAAAAATCCAGCAGGGACTCAAGGATTTGAACGACAACACAAAACACACAAACATATGAATTATAGTCATCCCAGAGGGAGAAGAGAAGGGAAAGGTGACAGCAGAAGTGTTGGAGGAAATAATGGTTGAAAACTTCCCAAACTTATTAAGGGAGATGGACGCACATGTCCAGGAAGCACAAAAAACAATATAAATCGTAACAGGCTTACTCCAAGATACATACTTGTCAAATTGTCTAATGCTCAAGACCAAGAAAGAATACTGAAAACAGCAAGTGAAATGAGAAAAATCACACACAAGGGAAGCTCAATAAGAATAAATGCTGATATCTCATCTGAAACTGTGGAGGCAAAAAGGCAGAGGTATGATATAGTTAAGGTGCTAAAAGAAAAAAAACTTCCAACCAAGAATTATCTATCTAGCAAAGCTGGCATTCAAAAATGAGAGAGCTCAAAATATTCATAGATAAACAGAAATTAAGGAATATGTCAATAAGAACCCTGCACTTCAAGAAATACTAAAAGGAGTTCTGCAGGTTAAAAGGAAAAAACAGGGGAGAGAGAGTTCTAGAAGAGTGTAAGAAGAACTAAAAAGATAGACAAATAAAAACAACATATAGCATACATAAACTTAAAGAAAATTTGGGCAATGTAGATAATTCCTTGACAGTAATAACATTGAGTGTTAATGGATTAAACTCACCAGTCAAGAAACACAGATTGGCAGAATGGATAAGGAACTATGACCACTCTATATACTATTTACAAGAAACCCACATTAAACCTGAGGATGCAAGGAGGCTGAAAGTGGATGGTTTGAAACAATTTTATAAGCAAACAATAACCAAAATGCAGTGAGAGTAGCTATACTAATATCAGACAAAATACACATTAAACAGAAAAGTATTGTAAAAGAATAAGAAGGTCACGATATATTAAACAATTTTAAAAACTGAGAATAAGTTGAGCCAAATATCAAAGAAGATCTGTGGAAAAAAACCCAGTAGGCAAAAAAGAGAAATTAACCATCAGAGTAAATACACCAACATATTCTGATACCTAAATATCAGCAAATATTATAAGCCATAGTAGGAAACAAGAAAAAACGGTCCATCCAAAAGAACAAACCAAATACTTGAAGAGATATATTATTTAATGCAATTAATCAGTGATAATCACACAACTCTCCTAAATCACTTCAAAGAACTTAAAGAAAATATGGCTATAGAAACAAAGATATTAAGAAGACACTGGGGGAGCATAAAGAACATTTTGAAAGCCAGCAAAGAAAAGTAACAGATGTTATGGGAATGAAGGACACAATGGATGAGATTACTTGACGACCTTATGTTGAGTGAAGCAAGCCAGGCATTGAAGGATGAACAGTGTATGACCTCATTGATTTGAACTGAGCAAAGTGAGCAGACTCTGAGAACCAGTGTCTGAAAGATAGGTTAACAAGGGAGAGAAAGAGAAGGGAAGGTTGTGAGCCATCACCCGTATGGACGTAATCTATGGTAAAGTGATAGAATATAGTTGCATATGAAGGATAGGACAGGTGGGTAGTGATATTACTGGGTTTGGTGGTGCAGGGTTGACAGGTGGG
>JAQZBX010011093.1:26943-43412 GCA_029593785.1 Cabassous unicinctus | reverse complement strand
GGAAGGCTTCCCTTTGTTGTTTTAAAGCGAGAGCTTCAACATTTCTTGGGTGCACACGTATTGCTCTACAGCTCTCCATGCACACATAAAATGACCACAAAGGCAGTGGCCAAGGCAATCCTTTAAATGGCACTGGCTCTGTTCCCGCCGCTATTCCCAGGGCGTTTCAACACCAACTCGTTTACACCTCCCAACAGTCTCAGAGGTTGGTGCTTTAGGCTTCTCATTTTATGGAAGGAGAAACCGAGGCCTGACTGTTGCTTGCCTGGGCCCACGGTCACTGGGTGCAGAGGCAGACCTGGCTGCCCCCCGGTTTGCTGTTAAAATAAATCTAAATATCCAGCAATAGTGACTGGTTAAAGAAAAGATGGTGTGTCCCTATAAGGGGAATCTGTGGTGGTTTGAAGGTGTATGTACCCCCAGAAAGGCACATTCTTAAATTTAATCCATTCCTGGGGTGGGGACCCATTGTAAGTAGGACCTTTTGACGAGGTGACTCCAGCTAAGGAGTGACCCACCTCATTCAGGATGGGTCGGGATCCTCTTACTGGCGTCCTTTATAAACAGAACTTCTACAGCGAGAGAGAGAAAGCCCCAGAAGCAAGAAGCTGAAAGCAATGAAACCTGGAAGAGAAGGGAGAGCCCAGCAGACACTGCCGTGTGCCTTGCCATGTGATAGAGGAGACAAGGATCGCCAGCAGCCTGTCTTCGGGAAGAAGGCATCGCCTTGACGATGCCTTGATTTGGACATTTTCTGAACCTTTAAACTGTAAGCTAATAAATTCCATTGTTAAGCCAACCCATTCCATGGTATCTGTTTTCAGCAGCCTAGGAAACTAAAACAGAATCCCTGTAGCCGTAAAAAAAAAAAGAAGAAATTTTTTATGTACTGACTTGGAAGCTTCTCCAACATATATCACTAGGCGCGAAGAGCCGGGTGCAGAGCCTCGAGTACCACACGCCCCCATCGGTGTGGAACAAGCATCTGGAAGCAGTGGCTCCTGGCTCTCTCTGGACGCACAAGCAACTGGGGGCAGGAGTTCCTCTGGGAGGGCAACTGGGGTTGGGGGACAGAGGACAGAAGGCTTGTTTTATAAAAAGGGTGTAAGTCCTATTGAAATCTTGAATTTTGAAATCATGGGGCATATTACTTATTAAAAAAAACTCACAAATCGTAATTAAAAACTAAAGTCAAATTATCTCTTGCTCTGGGCTACCCTAGTCCCTTCTGTTCTTTTTGTAAGGCACAGGACAAAGCCTTCTCTAGGAACAGACACCTTTGGGGACAGATTCACAATAGACCAGCCTTTCTGGAGGCATCATACCTTAGAGATGCACAAGGGTGCTGGGGAGCTGGGGCTTGAGGGGGGCTGTGGCGGAGAGCTGGGAGCCTGCGTGGCACCCTTCCTCGCTCAGTGGGGACACTGTGGCTTTGAACAACATGGCGAAGGGCCATCCTGCGCAGCAGCTGCCGCAGCCATGAAGGCCTCTGCAGGATCTGCAGGAGCGGCTGGCGACAAGGGTGGAGAGGTCCACCTGCCCCTTGCCATGGGAGTGGCCCTCCCTCTGCCCTCAGGTGCTCAGGTTACAGGGGAGCTGTTGCAGGACCAATGGCCAGCTCCCAACGTGAAACCCAGAAATGTGTGGAATGACCAGGAGAGCAGACAAAGCAGCTCACACACATGGGTGACAAATGGGTTTTCTGCTCAGGACAGAGGTGATCCTACGGCCCGTCTTATGTGGGCTTCTGAGAAACGCACTCTTTGCTCTGGTGGCCAGCGGGTGATCCTGCCTCGCCTGTTCTGGAGGCTGCTCTTAGGTGGGTGGGGTCCCAGCTCTCTGGCAGCCTGGAGACCATCTCCTGAAGGGTCAGTTCCAGAACAACCAAATCCCTTTTTACCTTGGCTCAGCTGAGATAAGGTTAAAATTTCTGCAGAAAGTTGATTGGAGGGGAACTGATAAGTAGAGGATCCTTATCCCAAGGAAGGTAAAGCCAGCCCCAGCCCCTGGGCCCCTGGAGATGTTTGTTTCCCAGCCCTGCCTTCAGCCCTGGCTGGCTGCAGGGCACCCAGGCCTCCTGATCTGCAGCCTCTTCAGGATGCTTTGGGCTGCTGGAGCCCATGACTAATGCTCCCCATCCTCTCACTGCATCTTCTCTGCTCTCCTAAGAAGGTTCTCTGAGCCTCACGAGTCCAAGTCCGTGGCCCCAACAATTTCTCTTTGAACTGTCCCGAGGATTCTCCTGAGGCCCATTTGAATGGCTGCGGCTGCTGTGACCTGGACAGTGCCCGTGAGGCCTTGTTGCATGGGGTCTGGCCTTGTGGCTCTGGCCAGCCCCCTCCGTGGCCAAGCAGAGAAAGCTCTTTCCCCCTGTCATGAATCCACAGCCCCTCGTGGCACCTGTTAGTTCTTCAATAAGGGATTTCTCCCTTCGCCTCCAAATACCCTCTATGGCTTCTGTCTTGCCGTCTCTTCAGAATGTGACTGTGAGAACACGGGGGCCCACGTTGGCCACGTCCACAAGTCACGGCTGCCAGCAGGAGGGAGCATTTTGTGGCGAGACGCGTCAGGTTGAGGACCCCTGAAGGTGCCGAGAGCTCCTGTTTTGCCCACCCATGATTTTCTTATTTACAAACTTCAAGGCAGCAGTATCCCCAGTATTCTACAAAAAGAAAAGCCAGAATTCTTCCATCATCCACTCTCCTACAGTCAATTTAAAAGGAAAAAAAGAAGGCCTCTGATTTCGGGGTCGCTAATGTTTTCACCTTTCTCCCAGGTTCTGCCTCACACTTGCACACATGCCGCACCTTCCTCCCGCCTCCTGCCTCCGAGCCTCTGCACCCGCAGTCCAGATGACAGCCGACAGGAAGAATCCAGAAACTTGTGAGCCTGGAGTGGAGAGTTGCTTGTCTGTGCCACTCTTGATAAAATAAGTGTCCCATTGCAGGTTTCAACCCAGAAAGCAGGCAATGAATGGGGCCCATAGTTATGCTGGGCCACCATATTTACAGTCAGTGAGCAGGTGCCCGGAGACCGAAACCTCCAACCATGGCGAGCGAGGGCCACCTGCTCAGGCAAGGACGCTTTCCAAGGGCTCCGCATTACACTTTACAGTCCACACGTGGCGTTCCGGAAACCTCTTGTTTTTCATCTGTTGTCTCTGTTTATGTATTAATCAGTTAGGTACAAATCTTTTCAGCTATTCAAAATACATGAGGATGAGAATGATTCCACTTGGGGAGAACCAGTACAACTTTACCAATTTATGTGGATGACAGAGAAGAGAAAAAAAAATAGAACAAAATCCAGTCTAAGGCATCAGCTGAAGAGCTTTGCCTGCTCTAGTCACTGCTGAGGACTCTTCTGGGGGGCCAGGAGCCCCTCCTTTGCCTATGGGCTCGTCAGCCGAACACCCTCCTGGACTTTCGTCCTTGGAGCTGACCTGACCGCTTACGCACTGGCACCCCAAAGCAGCGTCTGGAGTACACAAGCCCTGGGCATGTTTTCCTGGAGACCTGGTGGGCACTAGTCAAAAGTCAGGTGCTCATTACCGGGACTGTTGGCTTGTCCCTAACTGAGATGCTGTGGCCATGAGAACCTCCTGGCCCTGTGGCTGTCACGCCCGGGAAATGGCATGCATCGAGACCACCCAGGCTAGAGACGGATGGCAGCAGCTGCCTTCCCAAAGCGGCAGCTGACACTCTGTTGATGGAGAGCAGTGAATGGAGCCGTCTAATTCTCCACAGCCGGAGAAGGCTGGGAACCCGCAGTTCCCAACTGACTCGTTGGGAAAGAATCGGATATTTTATGATTAAGCCAAAGGGAACTGGGCCACACTTGTGTCTGCACAGCTTGCGATAATGTAGCTGAATCGGGTCTGAGAGTGGAATAGTAACCGCCTGTTAGCCACAGTAATGAGATGCTCCCGTAAGTTACAAAGCTCATGGTATTGGGCAACTAACTCTGTTCTATCACTTTCTGTAATGTAACGACTAACACCACTGCCAGGGACATCTCTGTTCCCTTCCCCTTTTTTCTCCCCGTTTTAGACTCGTCTCTCGTCTCCTTCCTTCCCTAGGGGTGAAAAGATTAATGACTGGAAGGCTCCGTGAATAGGAAATGAGTTTTAAGGACTGAAAAAGAAAAAAAAAATTACCCAAAGGTTTGGTAGACCATAGTCTCTCCATGCATCTACCGACCCTCACATACACCTCCAAAAATATCTTGAGGTTTTTGTCTCTTTAAAAAATCTGCTAACAGACAAGCAATGACTGAAGGCCACGCTCTGAATATGAGTTCCAACTGGACCCTTCCTTCTTCTCTAAGTGCTTCCTTGCCGTCCCCCAGCATGGCCATTGCTAAGCAGCGTGAGGTCACGAATGACGGATGACGCCCCGAATGGCAGACAAAAAGGAGACGCAGAACCAATCCCACCGTATGGTCAGATGAAGTTTTCCGGGTTCGCTGTAGATGATCCTGGCTGTAACCACCACCACCTCGCCACCAGCTCCCCTCTCCCCGCCAAGCCACTGGGCACTCTGAGTGAGACCAACCCCAAAATGTTTGCTTGTCACTAACTAGAAACCTTGACCACCAGGACAAACATTAACAGGTAACGGGTCTGAAGTCTGTCCTTTGAAGACGGTTTCTTTAGGTTACTCTGACCACGCAGAACTCTGTTCGCCCTGCTCCTCAGCTAGGCCTCGCCAGCTTCCAGGAAAGAGCAGCATGGGGTCAGCTTTCCTTAAGACCCCAGGCTCTCGCCCCAAGGCTGGGACTGTCAAATGGTTAGATCCCACCAGGAAGGAGAAAAGGACGACGCAACAGAAACTTCACTTTCTCTCTTCCCATCGTAAAGCTGACTAGCGAGCCTGATACAGACAGCTCCGCGGGTCGGCAGGGAGCTGCTTAGAGGGCACTGTCTCGCCACGGGAGCTGCGTGGAGACGTGGCTCACACGTTCCCGGCTATGGGACTGGGGTGCTTACTGGCGGCGACAGAAGGCAAGTCTTGCAGAGCACTTCCACATGGGGGAGGCAAAGCCAACGGCCAGGCCAGTTCAGAGGCCTGGATTCTCGGGTGCTATTTCCTGCCAGCATCTGGGAAGCGGGGTTCCCTCTTGGAGCCACAATTACCTGCAGAGGCTTGATGGAGCTGCCCCCAAGCACAGGCAGCATGTCTTTCAGAGTAGAGGCCTCTTGAAAGGATTCCACTGTAGCCATGGTGAGGGCAGGGGATAGGAATCCTGTGGAAATGCTAGGGGAACGGAAGGCTTTACTCCCTGCTTGACTCTGCTTCCTCAGAGACACTAACTTTTTAAAACTATCAAGAGATTCTAGAGTCTTCTGTAGTCCAACGACTCACCACTACTCACCATCACAAAAGAATTCTATCTTCCTCATCTAAATCCAGTATACTGAAAGCACAGCTACCTTAATTTTTAGAAACATTCTCGAAAAGCTAACAATGATAGTAAAGAAATTTCAAAGAAGGAAAACTATCACCCATAATTTGCCACCATAAAATAATGTCTTTTCATTTTGACAAGCACCTTCTAGGTTTCCTGATGCACAGGGCAACGTTTTTTCTTAGCTACTATCATGATTCACAACCTTTTTTATTTTCCTACAACATAAGAAATATTTTTTTTCCATTTTTCTCTACAGCCATCATGATTTTCGCTTCTACTGGCGGTTTCCCTACTGCTGACCGTCAACGGGAGCACTGCGTCCACGATCCATGGTCAATCTCCCCTCTTGCTGGGGGGGACAGAGGGAAGGCCTGTCTGCCACCTCTTCACAAAACCCGCTGGGAAGCTCTGCTGAGCCCAGGAGCACACGGAGCCTCCTTGCCTTCTCCTCCCCCTCTCCCTCCAACTGCAGGCTCCCCAAGTGTTTTTAAATGACTTTATTTTAACAAATATTATTTACATTCCTCTTAGGAGCCCAGAGCATTTTTCCTAGATTGGAAATGTCTGTTGTAGGAACGCTCCAGCACAGTGGCAGCTACCTGATACGAGAAAAAGTAAAAGAATCATTCTTCAGGGATCTGTCTCAGACATGGAGGTTTTGGCGTCAATCAGAACAGACCTGGGACTGTGCGAGCTTTCCTGTTTTATTTAGGAATGAGGGGGCTTGACTGAAAAAATTCTAGTCCCCTTCTGCCAAGTTGGGTCCTGCCTCTGCTGGGGCAACAAGCACTCAGAGAGTTTAAGGGCAGGCCAACTTTCCGTCAGAGCGGGAGGCAAGTCTAATTTTCCACACAAACGTCCGCAAAACTTGAGCACAAACAACTAGGTCCATTATTTTCCTTAATGCATTTTGAATGAGGGCCAGTGCTGGATAAGGCCTCCGGGACTTTTCTCATTTGAATGGCCAACCCGGAAATGAAGCGGGAAGGCCTTCCACCTGGTCCTTCTTGGGGGGCCAAGCACTCCATGTAGGTGAGCAGCCAAGAGAAGCAACGGTGTGGGGAAGGCACGGCCTTGCATCCCCGTTTCAATCAAAATCCAAGAAGAACACCTAAGACACAAAAAATCCCACCCGGGAACGTTGCCGCAACGCCAGGGCCGCTGGCTGCATCTGTGCGTGGGGCTGCTAAGCCTGCAGCAGCCGCCGCCGCGGCTGCCCAGCTGTTCCCCTCACTGCACATGTTTTCCCTTGTAAAACTTCTAGCAAGCTGGCGGGCTCCACACTCCTCACTTAGCTTTGTTTGTGTTTTCAATGAATCAATGGGATATGGAGACTAATCAACATGTTTAGAAAAATAAAGAAAGGGAGAAAGAGGAACGGCTCATGATGGTGCTGGGCGAGAAGAGCTCTGCTCCATGGCGGGCTCAGCAAGGGAGGGGGTGGCAGGAGGTCGGGGAAGGGAGTCCAGGAGCGAAGGGACTGGGGCCAGCCCATGCAGGCTGCGTCCAGGGGCCAGGAGAGGGGACCCATGGCAGAAACGGGCCCCGACCAGAGCTCTCACCGACCTTCCGGGCTCGTGGCTGCCAGCGGAAGCAGCTGTGTTTCCAGTCTCGGCCCCACTCTCCTGAGCGCCACCAGCTCTACGCTCCAATCCCACCTGAAACTGCTCCCAGGAGATCCCCTGCCATATCCTTTGGTGGCTCCTCCTGCCCTACTTCTTCAGGTTCAAATTCCCCGCTTCCCTGACCCCACCGTGGGAGCACCGCGTGCCCACTCCTGCCCTCCTACTGACTGTAAAGCCCCTGCACACAGAACCTGTGACTTGGACCCCACCCCTAGCCCTGAACAAGGCTTTGCACCTAGAACCTGCCAGACTGATGACAGAACACAGACGTGAGCAAGGAGACAGTAGGGAATCTCTTCCCTCGGTCACCCACTCTCTCGCGCTCCGTCAAGAAACAACCATGAGAAATTCAGTTTGACAGCAGCACCCAGGATTTTCAGCCGACCAAATCCAGAACAAGGGGTCCTTGCAACTCTCCCCACTATGGACCAGAAGGACAGGAAAACATAAAAGGCAATGAACCATTTCAGACGAAGCCAAGAGAAACCAGCTAGTTACCTGAGCTCACACAGCCCTGCTGGAGGGGATCCTGTAGTGACGTCACGGAGTGGAGGGCTGAGTGAGAAAAAGGGTTACAGTTAAATGGGGACACACGCCCGAATGTTTAAAGCTTCTACTGCACTGAGCATGGCGAGGGAGGGAGGGCAGGAGACCCGCAGAGGCCCAGAGGAGTTTCCCATTCCTGGGGCAGGCAGAAAGGGAGGGGTGAGGTGGGGAGAAGTGAGGTGGGGAGGGGAGGGGAGGGGCGTGCGGGCAGTGAAAGTGCTGCTGGTACAGAGCAGCCCCCACCGCCGCACCCCTCAGCCGGGGCTGACTTTCTTTCCCAATTCTCTGCCTTAGCTACTTGACTTTTACCAATATTTATGCATAAACAGCATTTTCTTAATTGGTAACTCATTTTCTGCTCCTTATAAAATTAGCTAGGCACAGACTTCTCTCTCCTAAAACTAGTCGTTCCCACAGGAGCAGGTTGTGGAGGGAGGTGGGCAGTTCTCTGACCCCCAGTGCCAGCGGATGGTGACAGTGGGGCTGGCGCCTGCCTGAGGAGCGCCCCCTTCCGGCCCCAGACCCATTCCCTCCCTTGCCAAGGTATAGCCGGCGCCTCCCTCCCCACAGAACCCTCTCCCCCACAGCCCAGGGTGGGCCTGCAGTTACCTGGCCCTTGCTGCTGCCCCTGGACAGGCAGGACGCCCTGGCCCAGCTCGCCATTCAGCCAGAGCTGCATGCGGATGAAGGGCTCGCGGCCTTTCTGGGTCAGCTTGCTCCATGGCTTTGGCCGGGACAGCATGTCGCTGACGCTGCCCTGGGACAGGCCCAGCACCTAAAAGACACACGCCGTCAGTGCTGAGCGTCCAGCGCCATGCTGCAAAATGGCACCGTGGTGCAAAGCCAGATGGAGGAGACGGCCTTTAGGGCTGGCATCTGTGCCCAGAACCGCCGCCTGGTGGATGGCAACCGCCTGGGGAGGGGAACAAGCTTTGCAGCATCACCAGCGGCTGCCGTCTGGGTGCGCGGGGAGTTTCGGGGCAGTGGGGTCACACGCCCAGCCAGAGTTATGACACGTGCCTGGCTTTCGAGAGGCAGGCTGGGGTGGGGGGCCGCCACGGTGAGGGGCCTGGGAGTAAATCTTGGCCACGACAATCGATGAGTTGCGCGTACATCTCAAGGTTTCTTTTGCTCGCATATGGCCATACATATGTATAGCACAGACACCCCCACACAGGACACAGATGCAGCCCCAAGATATTTAGGGGCCGCATCCCATCACTCTTTTGAACAGTTCTCAAGTTCCAGAATAAACTGCATGCATGGGCCAAACAAGTTCAACGCTATTAAGTCTCTGCTAAATTTAAAGCGTGAGCACAAATGTCTACTTAGATTTTCTCAAATTCTCATCCTTGTTTCTATTCACCCTGTCACCTTTTGCAAAATCAGGACCAAGAGTTCATAATCAGATATTGCAAAGCTTCACAGCACAGGATATTTCAAATATTGAACTGAAGGCGGGACACAGCTGGGGGTGGGGGGTGGGGGTGGTGGCTCAGGCGGGTCCCCTCGGAGGCCTGTGACTGGCGGGTTGAAGGGCGGGCAGGGGTGTGACAGGGCTGTGCCCAGAGCTGGGGCTGGGGGAGCTGGAGCACCGGCCGCCTGCCTCTCTGAGGCCTGGGTGTGGAGGACGCATCATACTCTTCGGTTAATTAAAGCGGTGATGGCCGCACCAAAGCCCCCCACTCGAGTCCCTTACCTTCTCCCCGAAGATCCTCTGGCAAATACCATTCTTGGCCAGCTTCTCCTTGACTTGCCGGGTGAGCTCGATGGTCTCCACCTCCTGGTACATGTAGATCTCGTACTGCTCTGGGGTCAGCGGTGGGACCGAGGGCTTGGATGGCTTCGACAAGGGCACGATGGGGGAGGAGGGCAGAGGGCTGTTCTGGGGTGTCTCGCTGCGGCTGGCGCCCGTCAGGCTCAGCTCCGAGCTCTGGGAGTAGGGGGACTCGGCGCTGGGCCACTCCTTCCAGTACTCGGCCGAGGGGCCCTGGAGCTGGCTGCGCTCGGCCCGCGCCTGGCTGCCGCTGCCCTTCTCCTTCCCGCTACTGGCTTCCTCAGGCTTCGCTTCTTCGGAAGACGTGGCGCTTCTCCGCTCAGGCTGGATGGTGCTCCACCAGTGGTCCTTCCAGACGCCGCTGCGCCCCAGCTCGTTCTTTACGTGTCTCAGGACCCCCTGGGCAGAATCCACCATGCCCTGAAGTTCCAGCCCGGGGGCCTCCTGGCCCTCCTTTTTGAGGGCCGGGGGGTTTGGCAGAGCAGCGACGCTGGGATCTGGCACTGAGGAAGGTTTCTTCAGGGAAATGGCGAGAGGGGCGTAAGTGGACACAGACGACATGGGTGAGGTGGAGATGAGCTTTGGGGTCAGGATGGCGAGGTCAGTCTGGGGCAGAGGTGCTGGTTTTAAGGCAGGGTCGAGGGCAGCCTGCTGGGCCTCCATTTCCCGGCGGGCTTGCTGCAGGATGGACCGGATGGCGTCGTCCGAGGTCCCGCCGCTGGGTGCAGAAGAGGGCTGAGCCGGCTCCGCTGCGTGGAGCAAACACAGAGGTGAGACGGGCCTGGCCCTGCCCTGCCCCCGGTGCACAGTCCTCGCACTCCAATCATTCTAACTCGACCCACCACAAAAGGCAGGTTATTCGGAAGAGCCACACGGCTCTGGTTTTCCAACTCCTGTTCCCCCATCAACGAGCCATTCCTGGATCCTGCCTGAGCAGGGATAACAGACCAGCAGACCTTGTCCTGGGACAAGGTGCCATCTACGACAGCCACGTGATGGAACCGCTTATCATGTGGCATGACAAAAGGGGGAGGGGGCGAGGACAAGCTGGTGACCTGCCATTCTGGGCTTCCTTTCCCTGCTCATTTTTACACTTAATATTCTCATGAACTGTATCCCATAATTCTAGTGTTTTTGTTAAACTCAAGAAACATAATTTCTGTTAACAACTGCAGTGAGGGACCAGGGTCTCCCAATGATTAATGACTAGGGTTTAGGCTAGTGACAAAGAATCTAGGGGAGCTCAATTTCCCCTCTGAGAGGGTAAGTACAGCTGGCCAGCAACGCGAGGCTCACCAAGGGACAGGGAGAAAGGGAGTAAAAGTGAGGTGCCGTGGGGAGTCCCTGGCCCAGGACCCCTGGGGCTGACCTTGGGGAAGCCACAGGGCATTATGGGGCCTCAGCAGCCCCTCTATAAATGTGGGGAGGGTGACAGTCTACAGAAACGACTTTTAACCAGGGCTGTGCATCAGAATCACCTGGTAAGCTGGTTAAAATGCACATGCCCAGGTCCCCCTGGGGTGCCTGACACAGGAGAGAAGGGGGCTGGGCCAACAGCTGCACTTGCAAGCAGCGCCCAGCACCCGGGGGGAGCGAGGAGGCCGTGGAGTGCAACCGGCGGGGTGCAACTCGAGGTGGCTCCAGCTCGACAAGGCAGGATTCTATGGCCTTCTTGTCTTTGTCCTGCGTCCCCAAAAGAGTATGCCTTTACGCTGGGAGAGGAAAGCGCGTGAGCTGGCTTGTCATCTGCTTTAAATGCCAGGCCCCTTGAGTTCTTTCCCACTTCCCAGCGGGCCTTCCCTCCTCTAAGTCACACGCGCCTCCCAGCAGCCGTAGGATGCGGGCAGTGTTACCACCACCTTGCAGATGGAGAAACTAAGGCTTGGGGGAGGAAGTGGGTAATAGAGTCAAATCTCAAAGCAGACCCTTGCACACCAAATTTGGATGTATTTGCTACCCTACTTGGGTTGCCCTGCTAACAATGCAAATGTTGGGGGTGGCCTAAACCTCAACTCTGACCGCTAGAACAAGAGCCATGCCAAGTGAAAAGCTCCATCGCTGCTAGGCTTCTGACCTCACCATTCTGGGGTTCCCAGGAGGCGGTTAGCAACAGAGAGGAAAGTGCTTGCAACAAGTGTTGGGAGGGCTGGGCTTAAATCCAGCATGGACAGCGACACTGGACAGGAAGGGCTTCCTGCCTAATGGTTTTGGGCAAATCATTTGAACTCTGAGCCTGAGCCAACCTTCAGAATAAGAGGGTAGCAGAGCCTGTCTTCCAGGGTGGTTGCAAGGAAACAGAGTAGGCTGGTGAGAGGGAGGCGAGCATGCCCAGCCCAGGCCTAGCACCCAGCAGGGAGCACGGAGCTCACCCACTGAACGAGCCCACGTAGGTGGGGAGCCTGGGAGGCAGGCCCGCAGGGCCACGTGACCCGGCGGTAGCCTGTGCTCAGCTGTCAGGGCTGCCAGCCGCCAGCAGGGCAGGGCGCCTGCAGGCGGGGAGGAGAGGACTCAGGCACCCAGTCCCTTCTCCAGCAAAAGCCCGGATCTGAATCTGCAGCCCAGCCCGCCTCTCTAACAATTGAAGCTCAATCGGAAAAAAGCTGAACTATGGAAATTCTCTCCCTTTAGAAAAAGCAGTTCTCAGGGAGCTTGGAGCTCTCATCCTGAGCAGGCTGCACAGGTGGGCATCTGTCCATAAAAGACTCCCTGCTCCTCACTGACAACATTCAGTTCCATAGAGCAGGTGCTAAGAAGTTATTTTTCACCCATTCTTTTTCAGTCGCGTTTGGTCAAGAGGCTGGTTTTTAATTTCCAAGTATGACAATATCCAAATGACAAGTCTGTATTTCATTTAAAAAGGAAATTTGATACAAACTGTTGGCTAATTTCAAGCTAAGTGATGGAGATTCTAGGCCAGGGGTACCTGTCTGGGTCAATGTTGGGGAGTAACAGTATCCAAAGAACGTTCACTATTCAACCAAACAGACTTGTTCCCCCTGCAATTACCTAATGCTAGAAAACATATATTCGCTATTGTTCTTTTTTAAAGAGGTAATTACTGCTGACCAGAACGCTCATGACAATTCTTTTAACTGGGTTTGGGAGCCTGGCTGATGAAGTAGAAGCGGGAGCCGTACCAGCCTTCTGCACTTGCAGCTCCCTTTTGGCTTGTTCCAGGATGGACTTGATCGCTTCGTCGGAGCTGGTCTCCGAGGCTCGGATCCGAGTGGTGATGTTACCTGCAGGGGGAAGTCGCACCAACGACACTGAGCAAACGCCTCGAAAGAGAAACAGGGCTGCACGCAGACTTCATTAGGAGAAACAGGCTTGGACTGAGGCCAGCGAGGGCAGGGAGGAGGGCGTGGCCTCCCACTGACTTCACGTGCTGTGAACACAATCCACAGCATGGAGGGTGACCCTGGGCAGGAAGGGCTTCCTGGTTAATGTGTCCCACGTTAAATATTATTCTGCCAGTGAGAGAGGCTCTTACATTTACCCAGTGTGGATGTCACCCACGGGAGAAGGTACTGGGGAGAACAAATCATTTAATCCAGTATAAAAAAAGATGAAAGATGAAAAGGCAACATTTTTCACAAGTCATTCAAATACAACTATAACCTCTGCTTTGGCTTGGGACTGCATTCAAACTTGGTACAATTATCTGAGGCTGGCATCCCCCAGCAGGAAAAAAGGGAAAGGAGGAAAAAGGGTCGACGTTGATTATCTACCAATCATTGGAGGTACAAGGTAAAGAGGCAGAAGATGCAATTTAAAATTTAAGGCTCTGTTATCCTACACCCTCTCTTTTGTTACATTTTTGAACAGGGAGAGAAGCCTGCAGGAACTCCAAAAGGACACGGTTTCAGTCTTTAGGGCATGTGGGAAGCTCTGCAGAGCAGCCACATGTAGAGCTATTGAAGTGGCCCCGGCCCAGGCCAGGTCCTTCTGGAAGCCATCCAGATATCTGAACTGCTCACTCCCTTACTGAAGATGAACCATCACATCCAACCATTGAAAAATAAGGAGCCCACAGGGACCAAGCCACAAAAGGCGCAGCTTCCAAGAGTGCAGTGGGATTGGCCGCCAGGGTCGAAGGAAAACCGACTGCCTTTCGAATCTGCCCACACTCTGCAGAACCTTGAGCGGACTGCAGAGTGACAAGCACGAGGAAGCAGCAGTATCTGACTTATCTAAGTCATTTCATTTTTCTCAGAGCAACAACTGTTTTTCTTCCACCTGCTCCTGAGAAAACAGAAAGACCCTGAGGGGGTCGGGAAGGGCCTAGTGCTTGGCGATGCAGCCCTCGTCTCACCCTCTTCTCCCCTCGGCTGCGCTCCGCCAGTGTGGACGGGCAGCTCAGGAGGAAGGGGACGTGAGTACCTGAACCCGTGCTTTGTTTTATACTTACTAGCTCTGTTTTTCCATCAGGGTCCAGGCCAGAATCACACTGCACAGTTTTAACCAAAATAACAGCTAAGGACATGCTGCTTCCTAGGTTACTGACTGCAAAGAAAAACACCTGCCTGCGACATACCTTCAGACCCATTTCTTCGTTTCGGTACTTCCTGAAATAGTCTGTTCAGGCTCTGGCCTGGATTCTCTGTTGAAAAACAAGTGTGGTAAGAACAAAACAATCAGGGGAATGGTGGTGCTGACGATATGGGCTGTGTGACATGAAATCTGAGCCGGCTGCCACTAAGTAGAAGGCTCGGGGGTTCCTTGCAACTTGGGAGTTACTAGAAACTTCTGGCTGGCTGGCAGAGGCTGGGGCTCCACCACAAAAGGAGATGAGACAAACCTAAGCAGCAGCCTGCAGCATCAACGCAAAGAGGGTCCAAGGAGGGAGACCTGCCTCTAAGCAAATCCCCCAGCAGCCCGAGAACAGAGCCTGCTATTAGCCATCCAAAGGCACCCGATTCGTTGCTGTCACCATGAGAAGCTCTATGTTCTTTGTGCAAATCGATCACAACCTCTCCCTTCTCCTTTTGAGTCTAAATTTCAGGATGTTTCAAATGTGTCTGATAAAATTCTCTCTCGATACCACCGTGATTTATCAGGCTGATCCCTGTTCTTAAAGAGGGAAGGACTTGGTTCAATTATGGATGGAAGCTGACTTAACATCTTTTTGGGGAGGGTGGGGTAGGAATGCTTTTTTTAAAAAAATAAAATGTTCATGCATTTTATTCAAAGCAGGCATATTTTGCCCGTAATGCCAAGCGAATCACTAACAGAATATAAACGTTGTACGTAAGCTGACCGTGGAGCCTGCTCTCCTCGGTGGGATGGGAGAGAAGAGAAGAGTGCACTGCCTATGCTCTTCCTGCAGAAACCGGGTCAGCGTGAGGCTTCACCCCGGCGGGCACTGCTGCTGTACGGCCGGCTGGAAGCCAGTCTGACCACTGGACGGTGAACATAGCGGGACGCTGTGCCTAACTCAGCTCCCTGCAGTGCGATACACGGCTCCCGGGTTTACTACGTGCCAGGTGCTGAGTGTGCATGAAGGCCAGATCCCCCCTTCACCCCACCAGTCTACCAGCTTTAGCTCACGCCCATCGACCCCGGAGCTCTGGAAATGGCAGAACTGAGAACTTTACCTGATGTGATGATCACGTTTCAGCACGCACACGTGCACACTCACACACACACACTCACAGAGCTCGGGACAGGCTCACACGTTGCAGCTAACCCACGAGCGGCTCTCACCTCTCTGTCTGCCTTGGATGCTGCGAAGCGCCAGGATATTCTGCTCGTCGGAGAGGAACTGCTTCATCTTGTGAAATGGCTCCTTGCCTCGCACAGTCAGTTTATTCCACGGCTTGGGCCGGGCCAGAATCTCGCTCACAGACCCTTGCGACAGTCCCAAGACGTAATGTCCAAAAATGCGCTGTCCGATATTGTGCTTGATCAACTGCTCTTTCACCTGCCGGGCGATTTCCGCGGTGTCTATCTCCTCGCCCTCGGAGATGCCCCCAGCACTTTCTGACTGGCTGGGAGACGGGGCCATGCCATTGACATCTGGGCTCTGTTGTAATGGACTTGGGGAAGATATGGAGTTTGTGCTGTATGGACCTGTTGAAAAAATCATGCTTGTGCTTCCTGCTTCCTGCACGGCCTTGGAGTAGAAGGACTGCATTAGCTGTCGCTGGAGGAGAGAGTTTAGTGCAAATTTTCCTGTAGAAGCCAGGGGGAGGCTGGGGCTTGCCAGGGACGAGCTGAGAAAGTCTTGACTTAACCCCGCTGCTGAGAACTGGTGAGTACCATTAGAATTGGAAGCCTGCTCCCCCGTGTTGCGGGGCAACTGAGAAGGAGGGGAGGCCGGCAAAGGTCCGGGGCGCCGACTCTCAGGCTGGTCTTTCCCTTTTCTCCTGGCTGACCCTACAAGGAAGGGCAAACATAATGCATTATGGGGGATTCCAAAGGGAAAAAAAACCAAGACCAAAATGCAAAGTTTGCCCCACAAAAGGGAAAAAAGTGCAGATTTTACAAGGGCCAATGAGGTGTGTTGGTTTGTTTTTCAATTGAATTTGTAATCAGCCAAACGAGGCCCCCCAAAACAAGCAACATGCATTTCATGTTTGCGCCTTTCTTGTACGTTGCAGCCTGGAGAATCCCCTTGGTATAGATCCAAGCTCTCAGGGGGGCAAGGAGCCGGTACCACGCGCAGCAAAGCGTCGGCAGGTCGCGGGCCTCGTACTGGGCCTCGGGCCCTCGAGCTGTGAGCAGCGGGGCCCGCCTGAGGAGCAGCAAACACTGACATTTTAGGACCAACGGATCCGCTCACACCACTTGCTCTGAGGCGAATGCACTGTAACAAGTCCACTCGATCGAAGGCACACACATTTTAAGAACGAATTATCATCGAAGCCTGAGACACCTTTACATGGTTTACCAGCTGCCAAAACCAGAAGCACAGTCAGTGACGCCACCATTTTGGGATGAGCAAAGAAAGGCTAAGGATGGGGGACGCGGCCCCAAGGAAAACCTGACGAAGGAAGAAGAGCTCCGCTGAGCCCGGCAGGGCAGGGGCTATTCATTTAAGCAGCCCCCGGGACACCACAGAGCGAGGCCGAGCGCGCTTCGGCCCCTGGCTGGCGGGCCGCACAACTAGGAAA